>JAXRKP010002852.1:2500-33470 GCA_037039925.1 Doris montereyensis
TCTTCTGACAACACACATTGTGTGATGCCTTAGGTAGTGCTTAGATCTAGAGACCCAAAATGTCACGTGTTTGTTCTGTCTTTATTGATGGAGTTGTCATTTATTGTCGTTTTTTTTTTTTTTTTTTTACAATTGACTTCACCTGCTGTGATTCCTTTGTATAATTCAGGCCTAAGAAGTAAGTAAGTATATATAAAGGTGACTTTCACCAACTTTGAGTGCAATAAACTCAGACACCTTTGCACCCACTAACACCCTATTTTGCATGTAGGTTTCAAATAGCCTGCATTAGTTTCTTAGCTAATGAACTATGGGATCAAATCAGTATTTTTAATAAGGGAAAAAAAGATTGTTTGCCGGCGATCGAAGAAACTTAAAAACATTTTATTTTTTATTTTTACTGTTACTTAATCTAATTTCACTATTTCCGGTCAATACATAAAAAAAACTAAAAAAAAAACTCCGCTTAACCTCAGTATCGAGTATTGATTTGATCTATTAATCGTGTCATCATTCGTCCTCGATATCAGATACCTATATTTAATCTAGTCTGTCCGAGACACCCAGCTTTATAATACAGATAAATCATAATGGATGCCATTGTATCCAGGCACGCTCGTGTAAAATTAATCACTGACATCATCATTAGTGTTCATATTCAAATGTTACCGATACATTAAATCACCGAAATTTCTGTTTGATGATATACCTCTTCTTCCTCCCCCTTACAAACCAAGATATCTATAATAAAAAAAGTTTAAAAAAAATAAAATTAACAGCCTCCGCGTGGAACCAAAAGGCGTAACGCCTGGCATTCCGATTTCTTTAGAGAAAGGAATATAGACTGTCACTGGGTTTTCGCTCGATGCAACAGGAGCGCCAATCTGTAATGTCCAAATGAGCAATTAGGGTGCATTTTCTCGCCTTAAGGAAAATAAAATGAAAATGCCCTGGAAGGGGCTCCGAAACCAATACCTCTAGGTCACAGTGCAATGTCTTTAGCCTCACGGCCATCTCGCCTAGGCTACCAGTCATAATATAGTCTACAGTTGCTTGATATCAATAACCTTGTTCTTTCAAATTTCCTGCCTGGCATACAAAATCACTCTTTCAAAGCATTTTTTAAAAATTTGCTTTGATTTGATTTGATTTTGATTTTGATTTTGATTTTGATTTTGATTTTGATTTTGATTTTAATTTTGATTTTTATCTCATTTGATTTTTGATTTTTTGATTTGATTTTGGTCTCGTCTGATTTTGATTTTGATTTTGTCTCATTTGATTTTCTTTTATCTCATTTGATTTTGATTTTGATTTGATTTGATTGTTATTTTGATCTGATTTGATTTTAATTTTGATTTCATTTGATTTCGATTTTGACTTTGATTTGGATTTCATTCGATTTCATTTGATTTTGATTTTCAGCTTGATTTGATTTGATTTCGCTCTTGATTTTCATTTGATTTTGATTTGATTTGATTTGATTTGATTTGATTTGTTCTATGAAGTCAATATCCACTATGAAGTCAATATCCACTATGAAGTCAATATCCACTATGAAGTCAATATCCACTATGAAGTCAATATTCACTATAAAGCCAATATTCACTATGAAGTCAATATTCACTATGAAGACAATATTCACTATAAAGTCAATATTCATTATAAAGTCAATATTCATCTATAAAACAATATTCACTATAACGTCAATATTCACTATGAACTCAATATTCACTATAAAGTCAATATTCACTATAAAGTCAATATTCACTATAAAGCCAATATTCATATAAAGTCAATATTCACTATAAAGCCAATATTCACAATAAAAACAATATCAATTATAAACTCTATATTCACTATAAACTGTATATTCACTATAAACTCTATATTCACTATAAACTCAATACTCACTATAAACTCTATATTCACTTTAAACTCTATATTTACTATAAACTCTATAACCACTATAAACTCTATATTCACTATAAACTCTATATTCACTATAAACTCTATATTCACTATAAACTCTATATCCACTATACACTCTATATTCACTATAAACTCTATATCCACTATGAACTCAATATTCAATATAAACACTATATTCATTATAAACTCTATATTCACTATACACTCTATATTCACTATAAACTCTATATTCACTATAAACTCTATATTCACTATACACTCTATATTCACTATAAACTCTATATTCACTATGAAGTCAATATCCACCATAAAGCCTGTTTTCACTATAGAGTCAATAGTCCATATACAACCAACATTCACTATCAAACCAATATTCCATATCACAACAATATTCACTATAAAGTCAATGTTTGCTATAAAGAGAGTATTCACAATGAAGTCAATATCCACTATGAAGACAGTATCCACTATAAAGTCAATATCGACTAAAAAACGGTATTTACTATGAAGTCAATATCGACTAAAAAACAGTATCCACTATTAAGTCAATATCGACTAAAAAACAGTATTTACTATGAAGTCAATATCGACTAAAAAACAGTATCCACTATAAAGTCAATATCGACTAAAAAACAGTAAATTCACTATAAAGTCAAATCAAGTATAAAAACAGTATTCACTATCAAGTCAAAATCAAGTATAAAACGGTATTCCCTATAAAGCCAATATTTGCTATAAAGACAGTATTCACTATAAAGTAAATCAATTCCACTCGTATCCACTAAGTCAATATATCCACTATAAAAACAGCATTCATTATAAAGCCAATATCCACTGTACAAAGACGGTATTCATTATAAAGACAGTATTCATTATAAAGCCAATATCCACTATAAAGACAGTATTCATTATAAAGCCAATATCCACTGTAAAGACAGTATTCATTATAAAGCCAATATCCACTATAAAGACAGAATCAACTATAAAGACAGTATTCACTTTCCAACCCACTATACACTATAAAGACAGTATTCATTTTCAACCCACTATACACTATAAAGACAGTATTCACTTTCAACCCACTATACAGTATAAAGACAGTATTCACTTTCAACACACTATACACTATAAAGACATAATTCACTTTCAACCCACTATACAATATAAAGACAGTATTCACTTTCAACCCACTATACACTATAAAGACATAATCAACTATAAAGACAGTATTCACTTTCAACCCACTATACACTATAAAGACAGTATTCATTTTCAACCCACTATACACTATAAAGACAGTATTCACTTTAACCCACTAAACACTATAAAGACAGTATTCACTTTCAACCCACTATACAATATAAAGACAGTATTCACTTTCAACCCACTATACACTATAAAGACAGTATTCATTTTCAACCCACTATACACTATAAAGACAGTATTCACTTTCAACCCACTATACAATATAAAGACAGTATTCACTTTCAACCCACTATACACTATAAAGACAGTATTCATTTTCAACCCACTATACACTATAAAGTCAGTATTCACTTTAACCCACTAAACACTATAAAGACAGTATTCACTTTAACCCACTAAACACTATAAAGACAGTATTCACTTTAACCCACTAAACACTATAAAGACAGTATTCACTTTAACCCACTAAACACTATAAAGACAGTATTCACTTTCAGCCCACTATACACTATAAAGACAGTATCAACTATGAAGTCAATATCCACTAAAAAGACAGTATTTACTATAAAGCCATTCTTCGCTATGAAAGACATTATTCAGTAGAAAGCCAGTATTCACTATATAAAGCCAATATTCACTATAAAGTCAGCATTCAATATAAAGACAGTATTCAGTTTAAACACAATATTCACTATAAAGTCAGCATTCAATATAAAGACAGTATTCAGTTTAAACACAATATTCACTATAAAGCCAGTATTCACTGTAAAGCCAGTATTCAGTTTAAACACAATATTCACTATAAAGCCAGTATTCAGTTTAAACACAATATTCACTATCAAGACAGTATTCACTGTAAAGCCAGTATTCAGTTTAAACACAATATTCACTATAAAGACAGTATTCAGTTTAAACACAATATTCACTATAAAGCCAGTATTCAGTTTAAACACAATATTCACTATCAAGACAGTATTCACTGTAAAGCCAGTATTCAGTTTAAACACAATATTCACTATAAAGACAGTATTCAGTTTAAACACAATATTCACTATAAAGACAGTATTCACTGTAAAGCCAGTATTCAGTTTAAACACAATATTCACTATAAAGACAGTATTCACTGTAAAGCCAGTATTCTGTTTAAACACAATATTCACTGTAAAGACAGTATTCAGTTTAAACACAATATTCACTGTAAAGCCAGTATTCAGTGTAAACACAATATTCACTATAAAGACAATATTCACTGTAAAGCCAGTATTCAGTTTAAACACAGTATTCACTGTAAAGACAGTATTCACTGTAAAGCCAGTATTCAGTTTCAACACAATATTCACTGTAACGACAGTATTCACTGTAAAGCCAGTATTCAGTTTAAACACAATATTCACTATAAAGACACTATTCACTGTCAAGCCAGTATCTAGTATGAAGCCAATATCTACCATAAGCCCTAAGATCCACTATAAAGCTAATATCCACTGTAAACCCTATATTCATTATAAAGCTTATATCGACACACACAAAAATATTTACTATAAAGCCAATACTCTCTATGAAGCCAATATCCACTATAAAGCAGATATTCACTATCAAACCAATATTCATTGTCAAGACAATGTTCAATATAACGACATAATTCTGTAAATCCAATATTCACTATAAAGTTCATAATCACTATCAATTCAATATTCGCTAGAAATACAGTATTCACAATAAAGCCAAAAATCACTATAAAGTCAGTAGTCATTATAAAGCCAATAACCACTATGAAGTCAGTAGTCATTATAAAGCCAATAACCGCTATAAAGTCAGTAGTCATTATAAAGCCAATAAGCAATGTGAAGTCAGTAGTCTTTATCAAGTCAATAACACTATGAAGCCAGTAGTCATTCTAAAGTCAATAACCACTATAAAGTCTGTAGTCATTATTAAGTCAATAACCACTGTGAAGTCAGTAGTCATTATTAAGTCAATAACCACTGTGAAGTCAGTAGTCATTATAAAGCCAATAACCACTATGAAGTCAGTAGTCATTATAAAGCCAATAACCACTGTGAAGTCAGTAGTCATTATTAAGCCAATAACCACTATGAAGTCAGTAATTATTATAAAGTCAATAACCACTATGAAGTCAGTATTCATTATAAAGCCAATAACCACTATGAAGTCTGGAGTCATTATGAAGCCAATAACCACTATGAAGTCAGTAGTCATTATAAAGCCAATAACCACTATAAAGTCAGTAGTCATTATAAAGCCAATAATCACTGTGAAGTCAGTATTCATTATAAAGCCAATAACCAATGTAAAGCCAAAACCACTGTGAAGTCAGTAGTCATTATAAAGCCAATAACCACTGTAAAGCCAAAAACCACTGTGAAGTCAGTAGTCATTATAAAGCCAATAACCAATATAAAGCCAAAAATCACTCTAAAGCCAAAACCACTGTAAAGCCAATAACCACTGTGAAGTCAGTAGTCATTATAAAGCCAATAACCACTGTGAAGTGAGTAGTCATTATAAAGCCAATAACCACTATGAAGTCAGTAGTCATTATAAAGCCAATAACCACTATGAAGTCAGTAGTCATTATAAAGCCAATAACCACTATGAAGTCAGTAGTCATTATAAAGGCAATAACCACTATCAAGTCAGTAGTCATTATAAAGCCAATAACCACTATGAAGTCAATAGTCATTATAAAGCCAAAAACCACTATCAAGCCAATAACCACTGTGAAGTCAGTAGTCATTATAAAGCCAAAAACCACTATCAAGCCAATAACCACTATGAAGTCAGTAGTCATTATAAAACCAATAACCACTATCAAGCCAATAACCACTATGAAGTCAGTAGTCATTATAAAACCAATAACCACTATCAAGCCAATAACCACTGTGAAGTGAGTAGTCATTATAAAGCCAATAACCACTATAAAGCCAAAAACCACTGTGAAGTCAGTAGTCATTATAAAACCAATATCCACTATCAAGCCAATAACCACTGTGAAGTCAGTAGTCATTATAAAGCCAATAACCACTGTAAAGCCAAAAACCACTTTGAAGTCAGTAGTCATTATAAAGCCAAAAACCACTGTGAAGTCAGTAGTCATTATAAAGCCAAAAACCACTGTGAAGTCAGTAGTCATTATAAAGCCAAAAACCACTGTGAAGTCAGTAGTCATTATAAAGCCAATAAACACTATCAAGCCAATAATCACTGTGAAGTGAGTAGTCATT
The DNA here is from genome assembly GCA_037039925.1 of Doris montereyensis. Classification (NCBI taxonomy): domain Eukaryota; kingdom Metazoa; phylum Mollusca; class Gastropoda; order Nudibranchia; family Dorididae; genus Doris; species Doris montereyensis. The sequence goes on from JAXRKP010002852.1 coordinate 8,884, forward strand.
ATAAAACCAATATCCACTATAAAGCCAATAACCACTGTGAAGTCAATAGTCATTATAAAGCCAATATACACTATAAAGCCAATACACACTATAAAGCCAATAACCACTATAAAGCCAATAAACACTATAAAGCCAATAACCACTATAAAGCCAATAATCACTATAAAGACAATAACCACTGTTTAGTCAGTAGTCATTATAAAGCCAATAACCACTGTTTAGTCAGTAGTCATTATAAAGCCAATGACCACTATGAAGCCAATATCCACTATAAAACCAATATCCACCATGAACTCAATATTCACTACGAAGTCAATATCCATTATAAAGTCAATAACCACTATCAAGCCAATAAACACTATAAAGCCAATAACCAATATAAAGCCAATATCCACTATAAAAAAAAATATCCACTATAAAGTCAATATTCACTATGAAGTCAATATCCACTATAATATCAATATTGATAATAAAGTCAATATCCACTATAAAATCAATATTCACTATGAAGTCAATATCCACTAGCAAGTCTATATCCACTATAAAGTCAATATCCACTATAGTCAATATCAATCATAACGTCAATACCCACTATAAATCAATATCCACTATAAAGCCAATATCCACTATAAAGTTATATCCACTATAAAGTCAATATCCACAATCAAACCAATGTCCATTAAAATGTGAATATCCACTATAAAATCAATATTCACTATAAAGCCAATATTCACTATAATGTCAATATCCACTATAAAGTCAATATCCACTATGAAGTCGATATTCACTATAAAGTCAATATCCACTATAAAGTCAATATTCACTATAAAGTCGATATCCACTATAATGTCATTATTTACTATAAAGTCAATATCTACTATCAAGTAAATATCCACTATACGTTCAATATCAACTATCAATTCTTTATCCACTATCAACTCAATATTCAGTATAAAGTCAACATCGACTATAGAATCAATATCCACTAGAAATCAATATCCACTATGAAGGTTATATCCACTATAAAGTCAATATCCACTATAAAGACAATATCCACTATTAAGTCAATATCCACTATAAAGTCAATATCCACTATAAAGTCAATATCCACTATAAATCCAGTATCCACCATGAAATCAGTATTCGCTATCAAGCCAATATTCTCTATGAAGCCAATAGTTAGTATCAAACCAATATTCACTATCAAGACCATATTCACTATTAAGTGAGTATTCGCACTGCAAAACTATATAGTCAATATTCATTATAAAGTCATTATTCACTATAAAACCAATATCCACTATAAAGACGGTATTCACTATCAAGTCAGTATTCAATATAAAGCCAATATTCACTATCAAGCTAATATCTAAAAACAAAGACAGTATTCACTATGAAGCCAATATTCACTATAAAGTCAATATTCACTATGAAGTCAATATTTGCTATACAGACAGTATTCACCATCAAGCCAATATCCACTAATAAGACAGTATCCGCTATGAAGTCAATATCAACTATGAAGACAATATCCACTATAAAGTCAATATCCACTATAGTCAATATCATAAAACCAATATTCGCTATATAACCAATATTCGCTATCAAGAGAGTCTTCACTATAAAGCCAGTATTCAATGTAAATACAGTATTCACTATGAAGACAATACTCACTATAAATACAGTATTCACTTTCAAGCCAATATCCACTATAAAGACAGTATTCAATATAAAGCCAATATCCATTGTAAAGACATTATTCAATGTAAAGCCAATCCCTACAATACAGTCAATATCTACTATCAAATCAATATCCGCTATAAAATCAATATCCACTATAAAATCAATATCCGCCATGAAATCATTATCCACTATAAACTTAACATCCACTATAAAGTCAATATTCACTATGAAATTAATATATACTATAAAGTCTATTTCCACTATGAAGTCAATATTCACTATGAAATTAATATATACTATAAAGTCTATTTCCACTATAAAGTCAATATCAACTAAAAAAAGCCAATATCCACTATCAACTCAATATTCACTTGAAAGTCAATTTCCACTATGAAGTCAATATCAACCATGAAGTCAATATCCACTATAAAAACAATATCCATTATAAAGCCAATATCCATTTTAAAGCCACTATTCACTATAAAGACAGTATACACTATAAAGACAGTATACACTATAAAGACAGTATTCACTATAAAGACAGTATACACTATAAAGACACTATACACTATAAAGACAGTATACACTAAAAAGTCAATATCTACCATAAAGACAGTATACACTATAAAGTCAATATCCACCATAAACACAGTATACACTATAAAGTCAATATCCACCATAAAAAAAGTATACACTATAAAGACAGTATACACTATAAAGTCAATATCCACCATAAAGACAGTATACACTTTAAAGACAGTATCCACTATAATGACAGTATACACTATAAAGACAGTATACACTATAAAGTCAATATCCACCATAAAGACAGTATACACTATGAAGACAGTATCCACTATAAAGACAGTATGCACTATAAAGACAGTATTGACTCTAATGCCAATATCCACCATAAAGACAGTATCCACTATAAAGTCAGTATCCACAATAAAGACAGTATACACTATAAAGTCAATATCCATCATAAAGACAGTATACACTATAAAGTCAATATCCACCATAAAGACAGTATACACTGTAAAGTCAATATCCACCATAAAGACAGTATCCACTATAAAGACAGTTTATACTATAAAGACAGTATACACTATAAAGACAGTATACACTATGAAGTCAATATCCACCATAAAGACAGTATTCACTATAAAGACAGTATTCACTACAAAGACAGTATTCACTATAAAGACAGTATTCACTATAAAGGCAGTATCTACTTTAAAGACAGTATTCACTATAAAGACAGTATCTACTTTAAAGACAGTATTCACTATAAAGGCAGTATCTACTTTAAAGACAGTATTCACTATGAAGACAGTATCTACTTTAAAGACAGTATTCACTATATAGGCAGTATTCACCATAAAGACAGTATACACTATAAAGACAGTATACACTATAAAGCCAGTATACACTATAAAGAAAGTATTCATTATAAAGTCAGTATACACTATAAAGACAGTATACACTATAAAGACAGTATACACTATAAAGACAGTATACACTATAAAATCAATATCCACTATAAAATTAATGTTCACTATTAACGCAATATTCACTATAAAGTCAATACGAACTATGAAGTCAATATTCACTATAAAGTCAACATCAGATATAAGATCAATATTCACTATAAAGTCACTATCTGCTATAAAGTCAGTATCCACTATAAAGCCAATATCAACTGTAAAGATAGTATTCACTATAAAGCCAGTATTCGCTATCAAGCCGATATCCACTATCAAGCCAGTATTCACATTCAAGTCAGTATTCAATACCATGCCAGTATTGACTATAAAGTCAATATTCCATATTAAGCCAATATCCACTATCAAGCCAGTATTCACTGTCAAGCCAGTATTCACTATCAAGCCTGTATTCACTGTCAAGCCAGTATTCACTATAAAACCAGTATTCACTGTCAAGCCAGTATTCACTATAAAACCAGTATTCACTATAAAACCAGTATTCACTATAAAACCAGTATTCACTATAAAACCAGTATTCACTATAAAGTCAGTATTCACTATCAAGCCAGTATAGACTACAAAGCAAGTATTCACGATAAAGCCAGTATTCACTAAAAAGACAATATTCACTATCAAGTCATTGTTCACTATAAGGTCAGTATTCACTATCAAGCCAGTATTCAGTATAAAACCAGTATTCACTAAAGAGCCAATATTCACTATGAAGCCAGTATTCACTATAAAGCCAATATCCACTATTAAGTCAGTATTCACTATAAAGCCAGTACTCACTATGAAGACAGTATCCAATATGAAACCGATATCCGCTATAAAGCTAGTATACACTATAAAGTCAGTATACACTATAAAGTCAATATACACTATAAATCCAGTATTCACTCTTATTCACTCTTCTTCTTCTTCTTCTTCTTCTTCTTCTTCTTCTTCTTCTTCTTCTTCTTCTTTCTTCTTCTTCTCTTCTTCTTCTTCTTCTTCTTCTTCTTCTTCTTCTTCTTCTTCTTCTTCTTCTTCTTCTTCTTCTTCTTCTTCTTCTTCTTCTTCTTCTTCTTCTTCTTCTTCTTCTTCTTCTTCTTCTTCTTCTTCTTCTTCTTCTTCTTCTTCTTCTTCTTCTTCTTCTTCTTCTTCTTCTTCTTCTTCTTCTTCTTCTTCTTCTTCTTCTTCTTCTTCTTCTTCTTCTTCTTCTTCTTCTTCTTCTTCTTCTTCTTCTTCTTCTTCTTCTTCTTCTTCTTCTTCTTCTTCTTCTTCTTCTTCTTCTTCTTCTTCTTCTTCTTCTTCTTCTTCTTCTTCTTCTTCTTCTTCTTCTTCTTCTTCTTCTTCTTCTTCTTCTTCTTCTTCTTCTTCTTCTTCTTCTTCTTCTTCTTCTTCTTCTTCTTCTTCTTCTTCTTCTTCTTCTTCTTCTTCTTCTTCTTCTTCTTCTTCTTCTTCTTCTTCTTCTTCTTCTTCTTCTTCTTCTTCTTCTTCTTCTTCTTCTTCTTCTTCTTCTTCTTCTTCTTCTTCTTCTTCTTCTTCTCTTCTTCTTCTCCTTCTTCTTCTTCTTCTTCTTCTTCTTCTTCTTCTTCTTCTTCTTCTTCTTCTTCTTCTTCTTCTTCTTCTTCTTCTTCTTCTTCTTCTTCTTCTTCTTCTTCTTCTTCTTCTTCTTCTTCTTCTTCTTCTTCTTCTTCTTCTTCTTCTTCTTCTTCTTCTTCTTCTTCTTCTTCTTCTTCTTCTTCTTCTTCTTCTTCTTCTTCTTCTTCTTCTTCTTCTTCTTCTTCTTCTTCTTCTTCTTCTTCTTCTTCTTCTTCTTCTTCTTCTTCTTCTTCTTCTTCTTCTTCTTCTTCTTCTTCTTCTTCTTCTTCTTCTTCTTCTTCTTCTTCTTCTTCTTCTTCTTCTTCTTCTTCTTCTTCTTCTTCTTCTTCTTCTTCTTCTTCTTCCTCTTCTTCTTCTTCTTCTTCTCCTCCTCCTCCTCCTTGTCCTCTGATCTACCGCTTTGCCCTGATCCAGTTAGTGTCACAAACCTGCGGGGGTCCTTGCCCCCCCCCCCGCCCCCCTAGCGTTTAATACATTCTTCGTGAAGGCATGGCAGTTCTATGTTTTGTATGACAACACCTATGTGATGTCTTCCTCTCATTTGCTTACCTTGCATATTCACAGTTGCTATGTTTGTTTCGCTCAATTCATTTATAAGATATATCCATGTATTATTATCTGGATCATCATGTCGCTATCAGGCCTAATTAGATGATTATAACACATTAAATAATATCTATAATTATTGATCACAATAGCCTCATATCAAATCAGTCTTGGTATAAAGTTCAATAATTGTCTGCATTGACTGAAATCGATGATGTGTGAGATTTATAAACAAAACACTTCAGTAATGAGTGGTAACAACTTTGATTATAGCAGATGAATTGATGATTAATGATATAAATGAGAAGTGGAACTTGTAAAAATTAAGCAGACCAAACTACGTGATTGACGAGATAATATGGTGTTAAAGGAAAGGACAACTCAAGTAATAGGCAAAAGGCTTGTGTTTAAGCACAATTAGCTCTGTCAAGGTTCCGTCGTCGACCGATAGAGCCAGAGGCTATGATGATTTCTGAAAGGTGAAATGGAAACTGTCAATGGCAAGCATCTCGTTGACAGTTAGTACGCTATTCTGAGTCAACAAATGTGTCAGGCTGGCGTCCTGGCCAGGACGTGATTATTGCCATCTCTTTTCCGCTTTACACTATAGAAACCGGGATACACTCCGGCTCTATGTGCTTTGAGGGCCTTGACGGTGCTTCACTAGTTCTAAGATACGGCACACGCGTGCTAAAAAAGCATTAACTTACCAACCACTCTGGGAACGAAAGAAAAAATCTAAACGTCTGGTGTTTTTTATTACAAGGTGGTCAGAGGGCTTGTTACCGCTGCCATTTAATTACTACTTAACATAGCTAGCGCTTCGTCCTAGAAACTGTAGTTGTGTAGCCGTCAATAAGTTTTATTACTTTCATACTGCTTATAAATAATGAAAATGTTTCAAACCTTTCAGGTGTAATAAGGATGTCTTAAAAACACTCACCCCCTCTTCCCCCACTTACACAATACTTGACTGAGAAACATGTGGATGACGGTACCGTACAAGCGATTACAGTATCGTACATGCGTTTACAGTACCGTACAAGCGATTACTGTGCCGTACATGCGATTACAGTACCATACAAGTGATTACTGTACCGTGCATGCGATTACAGTACTGTACTTGCGATTACAGTACCGTAAATGCGATGACAATACCGTACATACGATTCCAGAACCGTACATGCGATTACAGTACTGTATATGCGATTACACTACCGTGAATGTGATTACAGTACTGTACATGCGATTACAGTAACATACATGCGAGTACAGTACCGTACATGAGATTACAGTGCCATGCATGCGATTACAGTACCGTACATGCGATTGCAGTACCGTGCATGCGATTACACTACTGTAAATGCGATTACAGTACCGTAAATGCAACGATAGTACTGTACATGCGATGAGACAGTACTGTACATGTGATTACAGTACCGTAAATGCGACGACAGTATTGTACATGCGATTACAGTACCGTACATGCAACGACACTACCGTACATGCGATTACAGTACAGTACATCTGATTATAGTGCCGTACATGCGATAATGACAATACCGTACATGCGATTGATGACAGTACCGTACATGCAATGATGACAGTACAGTACATGCAATGATGACAGTACTGTACATGCAATGATGACAGTACCATACATGCAATGATGACAGTACTGTACATGCAATGATGACAGTACCGTACATGCAATGATGACAGTACCGTAAATGTGATGATGACAGTACCGTACATGCGATGATGACAGTACCGTACATGCGATGATGACAGTACCGTACATGCGATGATGACAGTACCGTACATGCGATGATGACAGTACTGTACATGCAATGATGACAGTACTGTACATGTGATGATGACAGTACTGTACATGCGATGATGACAGTACTGTACATGCAATGATGACCGTACAGTACATACGATGATTACAGTACTCTACATGCAATGCTGACTGTACAGTACATGAAATGATGACAGTACCGTACATGCAATGATGACAGTACCGTACATGCGATGATGACAGTACCGTACATGCGATGATGACAGTACCGTACATGCGATGATGACAGTACCGTACATACGATGATGACAGTACTCGTACATACGATGATGACAGTACCGTACATACGATGATGACAGTACAGTACATGCGATGATGACAGTACCGTAGATGCAATGATGACAGTACAGTACATACGATGATGACAGTACCGTACATACGATGATGACAGTACCATACATACGATGATGACAGTACCGTACATGCAATGATGACAGTATCGTACATGCGATGATGACAGTACCGTACATGCGATGATGACAGTACGGTACATGCAATGATGACATTACCGTACATACGATGATGACAGAACCGTACATGCGATGATGACAGTACCGTACATGCGATGATGACAGTACCGTACATGCGATGATGACAGTACGTACATGCGATGATGACAGTACCGTACATGCGATGATGACAGTACCGTACATGCGATGATGACAGTACTGTAGATGCAATGATGACAGTAAAGTACATACGATGATGACAGTACCGTACATACGATGATGACAGTACCGTACATACGATGATGACAGTACAGTACATGCGATGATGACAGTACCGTACATGCAATGATGACAGTACTGTACATGCAATGATGACAGTACCGTAATACGATGATGACAGAACCGTACATGATGATGACAGTACTGTACATGCGATGATGACAGTACAGTACATGCAATGATGACAGTACATGCATGATGATGACAGTACCGTACATGCAATGATGACAGTACCGTACATGCGATGATGACAGTACCGTACATGCGATGATGACAGTACTGTACATGCGATGATGACAGTACCGTACATGTGATGATGACAGTACCGTACATGCAATGATGACAGTACCGTACATGCGATGATGACAGTACAGTACATGCAATGATGACAGTACCGTACATGCGATGAAGGATAGTACCGTACATGCGATGATGACAGTACAGTACATGCAATGATGACAGTACCGTACATGCGATGATGACAGTACAGTACATGTGATTATGACAGTACCGTACATGCAATGATGACAGGACCGTATATGCGATGATGACAGTACAGTACATGTGATAATGACAGTACAGTACATGCAATGATTACAGTACAGTACATGTGATTATGACAGTACAGTACATGCGATGATGACAGTACAGTACATGTGATTATGACAGTATCGTACATGCAATGATAACAGTACAGTACATGCGATGATGACAGTACAGTACATGTGATTATGACAGTACAGTACATATGATGATGACAGTACAGTACATGTGATTATGACAGTACCGTACATGTGATGATGACAGTACAGTACATGTGATTATGACAGTACAGTACATGCGATGATGACAGTACCGTACATGCGATGATGACAGCACAGTACATTTGATGATGACAGTACAGTACATGTGATGATGACAGTACAGTACATGTGATGATGACATTATGACCAGTACATGCAATGATGAGTACAGTACATGTGATTATGCGATTTGATTACAGTACAGTACATGTGATTGCGATGATGATGACAGTACCGTACATGTGATGATGACAGTACAGTACAAGCAATGATGACAGTACCGTACATGTGATGATGACAGTACAGCACATGCAATGATGACAGTACAGTACAATGCAATGATGACAGTACAGTACATGCGATGATGACAGTACAGTACATGAAATGATGACAGTACAGTACATGCAATGATGACAGTACAGTACATGCAATGATGACAGTACAGTACATGCAATGATGACAGTACAGTGCATGCAATGATGACAGTACAGTACATGCAATGATGACAGTACAGTACATGCAATGATGACAGTACCGTACATGCAATGATGACAGTACAGTACATGCAATGATGACAGTACAGTACATGCAATGATGACAGTACCGTACATGCAATGATGACAGTACAGTACATGCAATGATGACAGTACAGTACATGCAATGATGACAGTACCAGTACATGATGACAGTACAGTACATGCTATGATGACAGTACAGTACATGCGATGATGACAGTACAGTACATGCAATGATGACAGTACCGTACATGCGATGATGACAGTACAGTACATGCAATGATGACAGTACAGTACATGCAATGATGACAGTACAGTACATGCGATGATGACAGTACAGTACATGATTATGATGACATGCAATGATGACAGCACACTGCATGCAATGATGACAGTACAGTACATGCAATGATGACAGTACAGTACATGCAATGATGACAGTACATTACATGCAATGATGACAGTACAGTACATGCAATGATGACAGTACAGTACATGCAATGATGACACTACCGTCTACATGCAATGATGACAATACCGTACATGCAATAATCACAGTACTCGTACATGCAATGATGACAGTACTGTACATGCTATAATGGCAGTACTCTACATGCAAATGTGACAGTACCGTACATGCGATAATGACAGTACTCTACATGAAATAATGACAGTACAGTACATGTGATGATAACAGTACCGTAATGCGATGCTGACAGTACCGTAATGCGATCATGACAGTATCGTACGTACAATGATGACAGTATCGTACATGCAATGATGACAGTATCGTACATGCAATGATGACAGTATCGTCCATGCAATCATGAGAGTATCGTTCATGCAATGATGAAAGTATTGTAATGCGATGTTGACAGTACCGTAATGCAATGATGACAGTATCGTACCTGTGATGATGACAGTATCGTACATGCAAAGATGACAGTATCGTACATGCAATGATGACAGTATCGTACATGCAAAGATGACAGTACTGTACACGGGATGGTGACAGTATCGTACATGTGATGATGACATTATTTTACATACAAAGAGGACAGTACTGTACATACGATGATGATAGTATCGTACATGCGATGATAACAGTATCGTACATGCAATGATGACAGTCACTTACATGCGATGATGACAGTGTTGTACATGCAATGATGACAGTGTCGTACATGAAATGATGACAGTGTCGTACATGCGATGATGACAGTGTCGTACATGCAATGATGACAGTGTCGTACATGCAATGATGACAGTCACTTACATGCGATGATGACAGTATCGTACATACAATGATGACAGTGTCGTACATGCAAAGATGACAGTCACTTACATGCGATGATGACAGTATCGTGCATGCAATGATGACAGTACTGTACATGCAAATATGACAGTATCGTATATGCAAAGATGACAGTACTGTACATGCGAGGATGACAGTATCGTACATGCGATGTGGACATTATCGTACATGCGATGATAACAATATCGTACTCGATGATTACAGTATCGTACATGCGATGATTACAGTATCGTACATGCGATGGTGACAGTATCGTACATGCGATGATACCAGTATCGTACAAGTGATGATGACAGTATCGTATATGCGATAATGACAGTATCATACATGCGATGACGACAGTATCGTACATGCGATTATGACAGTATCGTACATCCGATGATGACAGTATTGTACATGCGATAATGACTGTATCGTACATGCAATGATGACAATACCATACATGCAATGACGACCGTACCCTACATGCAATGATGACATTACCGTACATTCAATGATGACAGCACAGTATATGCGATTATTACATTACCCTACATCCGGTGATCTATACAGTAGTAACTACGTATCTCTCACCCAAGAACTTTTGTACGTGTGTCTGTATGTTTGACTTGTTGACATGTCATCATATATAGGTGCTGTTTACTTTTCAGTGGATGTAAGACTTGCTTACATGTTAGCATATATGCTGGGACCTGTCAATGTTTGTGGAAGTTATTTGCGCGTGAACGTGTATGCGACTTGTTTTCTTGTTAACATGGGTGCCTTGTTTACGTGTCAACGTGATTGTGACTTGTTTTCTTGTTAAACATACGTGCGCCTAGTTATGTGTCAATGAGAGTGCAACTTGCTTGTTAAACGTACACCTTGTTTGCATGTCAACGTAAGTGCCTTGTTTTCTTGTTAACATACGTGTGTCTTGTTTACGTGCCAATTGGAGTGCAACTTGTTTTCTTATTAACATACATACACCTTGTTTGCGTGTCAACGTGAGTGCGCCTTTCTTTTTTTTTTTTCTGAACATACGTGCTCTTGTTTACGTGTTAACGTGAGAGCGACTTGTTTTCTTGTGAACATACGTGTGCCTTGTTTATATGTCAACATCCATGGATTTAGTTTACATATTTGCATATGTTGGACTTGTTTACATATTTAAGTATGTTGGACTTGTTTACATTGTTACATATGTTGGACTTGTTTACATGTTTATGTATGTTTGGACTTGTTTACATATTTACATATGTTGGACTTGTTTACATGTTTAATGTATTTGGACTTGTTTTCATGTTTAATGTATGTTTGGACTTGTTTACATATTAATGTATGTTTGGACTTGTTTAAATGCCAATGTATGTTTGCTTGTTTACATATTGCTAATGTATGTTGGACTTGTTTTTAAATTTATGTATGTTGGACTTGTTTACATGCTAATGTATGTTTGCCCTTGTTTACATGTTTAATGTATGTTTGTTTGTTTACATGCTAATGTATGTTTGGACTTGTTTACATGTAATATATGTTGGACTTGTGTGCATATTTATGTATGTTGGACTTGTTTTACATATTTAATGTATGTTGGACTTGTTTACAGTTTTATGTATGTTTGGACTTGTTTCATGTTTAATGTATGTTTGACTTGTTTACATGTTAATGTATGTTTGACTTTTTCGTTTTTAATGTATGTTGGACATGTTTACATGTTAATGTATGTTGGACTTGTTTACATATTTATGTATGTTGGACTTGTTTACATGTCTAATGTATGTTTGGACTTGTTTAAATGCCAATGTATGTTTGGCTTGTTTACATATTTATGTATGTTGGACTTGTTTACATGCTAATGTATGTTTGGACTTGTTTACATGTTTATGTATGTTGGACTTGTTTACATATTTATGTATGTTGGACTTGTTTACATGGCTAAGTATGTTGGACTTGTTTACATGTTTATGTATGTTGGACTTGTTTATATGTTTATGTATGTTTGACATATTTTCGTTTTTACATGTGTTGAACATGTTTACATGTTTATGTATGTTGGACTTGTTTACATATTTATGTATGTTGGACTTGTTTACATGTCTAAGTATGTTGGACTTGTTTGCATGTTTACGTATGTTGGACATGTTTACATATTTATGTATGTTGGATTTGTTTACATGTCTAAGTATATTGGACTTGTTTACATGTTAATGTATGTTGGACTTGTTTACATGTTAATGTATGTTGGACTTGTTTACATGTCTAATGTATGTTGGACTTGTTTACATGTTAATGTATGTTGGACTTGTTTACATGCTAATGTATGTTTGACTTATTTTCGTTTTTAATGTGTTGGACATGTTTACATGTTTATGTATGTTGGACTTGTTTACACTAATGTTGAACTTGTTTACATGTTTAATGTATTTTGGACTTGTTTACATGTTTGGACTTGTTTATGTATGTATGTTGGACTTGTTTACATATTTATGTATGTTGGACTTGTTTACATGTTAATGTATGTTGGACTTGTTTACATATTTATGTATGTTGGACTTGTTTACATATTTACGTGTTTACACATGTTGGACTTGTTTACATGCTAATGTATGTTGGACTTGTTTACATGCTAACATGTTGGACTTGTTTACATATTTACGTGTTTGCACATGTTGGACTTGTTTACATGCTAATGTATTTTGGACTTGTTTACATGCTAATGTATGTTGGACTTGTTTACATGTTAATGTATGTTGGACTTGTTTACATATTTAATGTTTACACATGTTGGACTTGTTTACATGTTAATGTATGTTGGACTTGTTTACATGCTAATGTTATGTTGGACTTGTTTACATGTTTAATGTATGTTGGACTTGTTTACATATTTACGTGTTTATGTTGGACTTGTTTACATATATACGTGTTTACACATTTGTTGACTTGTTTACATGTTTAAGTATGTTGGACTTGTTTACATGCTAATGTATGTTGGACTTGTTTACATGTATAACATGTTGGACTTGTTTACATGCTAACATATGTTGGACTTGTTTACACATTTACGTGTTTACACATGTTGGACTTGTTTACATGTTTACGTGTGTTGGACTTGTTTACATGTTAACGTATGTTGGACATGTTTACATGTTAACGTATGCTGGACATATTTACATATTTACGTATGTTGAACTTGTTTACATGTTTATGTATGTTGGACTTGTTTACATGTTTATGTATGTTGGACTTCTTTACATGTTTATGTATGTTTGACATATTTTCGTGTTTACATGTGTTGGACATATTTACATGTTTACTATGTTGGACATATTTATATGTTTATGTATGTTGGACATATTTACATATTTACGTATGTTGGACCTGTTTACATGTTTATGTATGTTGGACATATTTACGTGTTTACACACGTTGGACTTGTTTACGTGTTTACATATGCTGAATATGTTTGCGTGTTTACATATGTTGGAATTTTGTACTTTTTTAAAATATGTTGAACATGTTTATGTGTTTACATATTATGTTAAACTTGTTTACGTGTCAGCATATGAGCCACTTCTTTACGTGTAGAGGTACTTGATACTTGTTCAAGTGTCAACACATACTGTAGCTTGTTTGCATATGTAGGTATGTTGGATATGTTTACGTGTTTACGTATGTCGGACTTGTTAAGTGTCAATGCATGTGGTATATGTTTATGTGTCAACGTATGAGTGAGTTGGTTACGCATCAATGTCGAAGGGACTTGTTTGCGTGTCAGCCTCACAACCAATAGGTAATGGGTTCGAGCTCCGCCAACGACTGAAAATATTTCTCGAGTATTTTCGAGCAAATTTTATCTACCATCCTCTCACCCCCCCCACCCCCCCTCCATCCATGTAGGTGGTTCGACACCTAGTCTCATCTCAGACGGACGATACAAAGGAAGTACCTTGTGCAAATCAGATGACAACGCTCTGCGCACGTTAAAGATCCTGTAGTAGTTTAGAAGGCAGTCCGGGTAAAATTTAATATCCTACCAAAATCCCCGAGATCACCTTAATAGCTGTGAATGCAGGTAAATCAACGTAAAAAACAAACAAAACAAAAACAAGCAAGAGCATTTCTCAGGATTTGAACCACGGAATCACGTCCCACTTCGCAATGAAGGAAGATCAGCAGTGCTATGTTCACGCAAATTATGAAATCTCACAATATGGCTTTTTTTTTTTTTTGGGGGGGATTTAATTCTTTTACCCACATCCACATGCATGAGGCGTTGTATTAACTGAACCGTAACCACAGTGTTGTGAACTGGTAATCACGACGACACTGGTTCAAGCCCCGCGGCTGGCACAGATGGCTGGCCCCCCCCCCCACACACACACACACACACACACACACACACACAAAGCCGTACTCTTAGGAAAGGCGATATATGACAATAAGTGACAACTCCACGAACAAAGACAGAAAAAACACGTGACGTTTCGGGTATAACACTTCGTCAGACAACAAACGAGAAATACCTAGATACTAGATCTAAGTACTACCTCAGGTATCACACAATGTGATGTCAGAAGAAAAACAGAAAGGAGGAAGAAAGAAAAAAAAAACTGTGATGATGAGAAACGTAGTAGAGGGGGGAGGGGGTGTGAAGAATGAGCGAGAATGGAAGGTTCAGATCTAGAATGAAATAATATTATGCAAATAAGTAAGTAATAAAAGGTGAGAAGGATAGAGAGAAGGAGAGAAAAAGAGAGAGAGAGAGAGAGAAAAGAGGAAGAAAGAAGAAATGATAGAGAATAAATTAAAGGAAGTATCAATCAAGGCAAAACTTTACACTGAATGTGCGAAATGTATACAAATTACAAATGTATCGATGCAATAAGCGAACAGAGTAAACAACTTATCTGAAATTTCAAAAATGCCCGTTAGCACTAGCTGATGCTTTCCAAGCTATCGAAGTCTAAAAGTATTTACTCCTTGGTGATAAAATTGCGTGTATTCCGCAGCAGTAAGAAACTGTGCGCAAAGATACTCCCTGTAAGTGGTGAACGTAAAAATAGATAAATAAATATAGAAATAAAAAAAGTGTATAAAGATGCCTACCACTGATTACGCTACCATAAATGGGCACACGGAGTGTAAATGCCAGATGGACCCACCTTTTCCTGGGAAAGGAAGGGTGGGGGGTAGGGTTAGGCGGGATAGTTTCTGGGGGTGCTTGTAAGGGGCGGATGGTGAGGGGTGGAGGATGGTGAAGGGTCAGAAATAGTGATAGCATGTGCCCGACTATGGAAGTTTCCGAGAAAAATTATACAAATTGTGGTAAAGACGTTCATACCATCAGGGCTGATTGGGCCCAATCTAACTTCACTCTACTGTGGCTCTTTGCATTATTCACAGCTGACTTCACTCCACTGTGGGTATTATTCACAGCTGACTTCACTACACTGTGGCTCATTTGTATTATTAACAACTGACTTCACTCCACTTTGGCGCCTTGTATTATTCCCAGCTGACTTCACTCTACTGTGCTTTTGTGTTGTTCACAGCTGACTTCACTCCACTGTGGCTCCTTTGTATTATTAACAGCTGACTTCACTACACTGTGGCTCATTTGTATTATTAACAGCTGATACAGCAATATGCCTCCTTTGTATTATTAACAGCTGAAGTTACTCCACGTGACTTCACTCTACCGTTCTTTCGTATTATTCACAGCTGACTTCACTTGTGGCTCATTTGTATCATTAACAGGTAAGACGTTCATACCAATACCTTTTGTATTATTAACAGCTGGGCTCACTCACAGCTGACTTCACTCCACTGTGGTTCTTTCATTATTATTCACAGCTGACTTCACTCTACTGCACTTTGTGTTGTTCACAGCTGACTTCACTACACTGTGGCGCATTTGTATTATTCACAGCCGACTTCACTACACTGTGGCTCATTTGTATTATTCACAGCTGACTTCACTACACTGTGGCTCATTTGTATTATTCACAGGACTTCACTACACTGTGGCTCATTCGTATTATTCACAGCTGACTTCACTACACTGTGGCTCATTCGTATTATTCGCAGCTGACTTCACTCCACTGTGTATTATTCACAATTGCTCATTTGTATTATTCACAGCTGACTTCACTCCACTGTGGCTCATTCGTATTATTCACAGCTGACTTACTGTGGCTTTTCGTATTATTAACAGCTGACTTCACTCTACTGTGACTCCTTTGTGTTGTTCACAGCTGACTTCACTCCACTGTGGCTCATTCGTATTAGTCCATCGAATTATTCACAGCTGACTTCACTCTACTGCGAGTCCTTTGTGTTGTTCAGCTGACTTCACTACACTGTGGCTCATTTGTATTATTAACAGCTGACTTCACTCCAATATGGCTCCTTTGTATTATTAACAGCTGACTTCACTCCACTGTGGCTCCTTCGTATTATTAACAGCTGACTTCACTTGTACTGTATTGTTCACAGCTGACTTCACTTACTGTGACTCCTTTGTGTTGTTCACAGCTGACTTCACACACTGTGGCTCATTTGACTTCACTCTTCACAATATGCCTTTGTACTCCTTTGTGGCTCATTGTATTATTTGACTTTCACGTATTATTCACAGCTGACTTCACTCCACTGTGTTCACAGCTGACTTCACTACATTCATTTGTATTATTCACGGCTGACTTCACTCTACTGTGGCTCTTTCGTATTATTCACAGCTGACTTCACTACACTGTGGCTCATTTGTATTATTCAGTATTAACACTGTGGATTCGCAGCTGACTTCACTCCACTCTGGTTCATTTGTATTATTCACAGCTGACTGTGGCTTCTTTGACTTCACTGACTCCTTTGTGTTGTTCTTTCATTCGTATTATTCACAGTATCCACTGTGGTTCTTTCTGAATTATTATTCACAAGCTGACTTCACTCACTGTGGTTCTTTGTATTATTAACAGCTGACTTCACTCCAATGTGGCTTCTTCGTATTATTAACAGCTGACTTCACTCCACTGTGACTCCTTTATTGTTGTTCACTTTCTATTATTCACAGCTGACTTCACTCATTACTGTGGCTTTCTTTGTATTATTCACAGACTTCACTACACTGCTCATTCGTATTTCACTCCACTGTGGTTCTTTTGAATTATTCACAGCTGACTTCACTCTACTGCAGCTACCTTGTGTTGGCTGACTTCACTACAGGAGTGTTGTTCGCAGCTGACTTCACTCCACTCTGGTTCTTTCGTATTATTCACAATTGACTTCACTCCACTGTGGTTCTTTCGTATTATTCACAGCTGACTTCACTCCCTGTGGTTCATTCGTATTATTCACAGCTGACTTCACTCCACTCTGTATTATTAACAGTTGACTTCACTCCAATTCTTCTTTGTTTGGCACAGCGATTACTCCACTGTGGCTCATTCACTGGGGAATTGACTTCACTCCGTATTATTCACAGCTGACTCTGTCTTTTTCGTATTATTCACAATTGTGCCGGTTCTTTCGTATTATTCACAGCTGACTTCACTCCACTGTGGTTCTTTCGTATTATTCACAGCTGACTCCCTGTGGCTTCTTGTATTATTAACAGCTGACTTCACTCCAATGTGGCTTCTTTGTATTATTCACACCTGACTTCATTCCAAGGTGGCTGATTTGCATTACTCTTAGGAGACGTACTTCACTGTACTTTCTTTACTTGATTGAGGGATGAATGAGTACCCCGTTATAGGTAGAGAAAGATCTTATCAGAGTGTTAGCTCGAAAGCCTAATAGGTGTGTGTATCTATGCGCCCCCGGAAGTTGAGAAGGAGTTTGAATTAAATTGCCTGCTGGGGGAATAAATGATGTACGGTCGGTGAGGATGCATTTGTGCCGCCCAGTATTGGCTCGATTCGAATGAGCTTGAGAAAAGGTTTCGATAGCGTCTTGAACGTACGACCTTTGGTTATAAGGCAGACAACTTGCCTCTGATCTACCGGAGTGGCCTTGTCACGTGATGGAGTACAGTAGCAACCCTGATACCCTGGCGTCTTACAAGCCGTTATAGACCTATCAGTCATCGTTTATTTAACAAATCTACAGACGATTTGTGAATAAGAAAAGTGAGGTCCCGTGTGTAGATCACAAAGCTCTAAGCAAGTTAAAGATACCATGGTTGTCTACAAGTCAGTCCAGGTACAATTCAAAAATCTTCGCCCCCCAAAACCCCAACCCCCCTCCTTCAGATCACCTTTTCTTAGCCTACTCATAAATTGAGTCTTGGCTAAATGAGAAATAGAGTCCTCTTTTTTTTTCTTCTTTTTTTCTTGGCACATAAGTGCTGACGCTTAGTTTGCCATTGTTTTTTACGTCGCCTCACTTTACGTTCGCTGAGTCTGAATGAATAGACTTGGCTGCCCATTTCGCTGAGTCTGAATGAATAAACTTAGGTACCCATTTCACTGAGTCTGAATAAATAGACATAGCTACCAATTTCGCTGAGTCTGAATGGATAAACTTAGCTATCAATTTCGCTGAGTCTGAATGAATAGACTTAGCTACCAATTTCGCTGTGTCTGAAAGGATAAACTTAGCTACCAATTTCGCTGAGTCTGAATGAATAAACTTAGCTACCCATTTCACTGAGTTTTGAATGAATAGACTTAGCTACCAATTTCGCTGAGTCTGAATGGATAAACTTAGCTACCAATTTCGCTGAGTCGGAATGAATAGACTTAGCTACCAATTTCGCTGAGTCTGAATGAATAGACTTAGCTACCCATTTCGCTGAGTCTGAATGAATAGACTTAGCTGCCCATTTCGCTGAGTCTGAATGAATAGACTTTGCTACCAATTTCGCTGAGTCTGAATGAATAGACTTAGCTACCAATTTCGTGTGTCTGAATGAATAGACTTAGCTGCCCATTTCGCTGAGTCTGAATGAATAGACTTAGCTGCCCATTTCGTGTGTCTGAATGAATAGACTTAGCTGCCAATTTCGCTGAGTCTGAATGAACAGACTTAGCTACCAATTTCGCTGAGTCTGAATGGATAAACTTAGCTATCAATTTCGCTGAGTCTGAATGAATGCCAAGACTTAGCTGCCCATTTCTGAGTCTGAGTCTGAATGAATGAAAAACTAGTCTGAATAATAAACTTAGCTACCAATTTCGCTGAGTCTCAATGAATAGACTTAGTTACCAATTTCGCTGAGTCTGAAAGGATAAACTTAGCTAGACTTAGCTACCAATTTTGCTTCGGTGAGTCTGAATGAATAGACTTAGCTACCAATTTTGCTGAGTCTGAAAGGATAAACTTAGCTACCAATTTCGCTGAGTCTGAATGAATAGACTTAGCTACCCATTTTGCCGAGTCTGAATGAATAGACTTAGCTGCCCATTTCGTGTGTCTGAATGAATAGACTTAGCTACCAATTTCGCTGAGTCTCAATGAATAGACTTAGCTACCCATTTCGCTGAGTCTGAATGGATAAACTCAGCTACCCATTTCACTGAGTCTGAATGAATAGACTTAACTGCCCATTTCACTGCTGGGTCTACAGAAAATATTTGCCCAGACTTGGAATCAAACTCGGGGCCTCCTGTGTGGAAATCAGCCCGCTTTACCGACTGAGGTACCGGCACCTCTACATGTAATTGTAGTCAGTGTTGAAAAACTGATACTAGTACTGGTACTGGTACGTACATGAGGGTGAATGTGTTATTAGGTAGCATGCCTTTCCCAAAGAAATAAAAACGTCAGCCGCTTTAGCATTAGCGCATGTGGCCGAGTGTTTAGGCTGCCAAACTGGAGATCATGAGGTCTCGGATTCGATCGAGCCCTGCCAAATCCAGATCCCCAACATTGTGTTCCTTAGAGAAAGACATTTAACACGCATTATCCCCCACTCGACTCTGGAGCAAAATACATTCATTCACTATAAGCTTTGTAGTAAAATGGGTACAATCACTATAAACTTTGGAGTAAAATGGGTACAATCACTGTAAGCTTTGAAGTAAAATGGGTACAAACACTTTAAGCTTTGGAGTAAAATGGGTACAAACACTATAAGCTTTGGAGTAAAATGGGTACAAACACTATAAGCTTTGGAGTAAAATGGGTATAATCACTATAAGCTTTGGAGTAAAATGGGTACACGCACTATAAGCTTTGGAGTAAAATGGGTATAATCACTATAAGCTTTGGAGTAAAATGGGTATAATCACTATAAGCTTTGGAGTAAAATGGGTATAATCACTATAAGCTTTGGAGTAAAATGAGTACACGCACTATAAGCTTTAGAGTAAAATGGGTATAATCTCTATAAGCTTTGGATGAAAATGAATACAAGCACTATGAGCTTGGGAGTAAAACGAATACAAGCTCAAAAACCTTTGAAGCAAAATGGGTACAAACACTATAAGCTTTGAAGGAAAATGGGTACAAACACTATAAGCTTTGGAGTAAAATGAGTACAAACACTATAAGCTTTGGAGTAAAATGGGTACAAACACTATAAGCTTTGGAGTAAAATGGGTACAAACACTATAAGCTTTGGAGCGAAAACCTTTCGTCAGACTTAGCGTTCCTGTCCAGGATATGATAATTATCACCGGTTCCGCTTCACGCTATAGCAACAAGCTCTACGGGCCGTAACGGCCTTGAAGGAACTTTACTTAGCAATGGCAGGATTTGAACTCAGAATGCCACGATCTGAAATCAGATAATGGACCTAACATGGCACCAGCGTCGTCATACAAGGATGGAGAAAGTGGATACATCTATATAATTAAAAAACAACTTAATATAGAAATAAATCAATTGAGATGGCTTCGGCATGTAAACAGAATGAATGACAATATAATAGCTTTATCAGAATACAGTGCTGAAGCCCAAGGTAAAAGACCAAAAAGGCAGACCTCGGAGAAAGTTGGAAGAAGATATAAAGGAGGCATTAAAGCATACAAGTTTTTAATGTTTTTTTTTGGAAGGAAGCAGAAAATGCCAGGAAAAAGAAGCCTGAGAAAGATCATCTCGCGAAACTGAACCCATACACCGGAGGGTAGAATGGGAACTGATAAAGAAAGAAAGAAGGAAATAAATAAAGAAAGAAGGAAAGAAACAAAGAAAGAAAGAATAATTCTAAGTTGGTCGTTTTTGTTTGCCAACTGTTATGTCGCTAAATCACACTAACAAGAGCACATTTTGCATGTCAGTTTTAAATGATCCCAGGTTTCTATCAGAAGTGTCGATGAATTATTGAAAAACGTTCCCATAATAATTTTAGTAGAAATTTCATTTTACCTATGCTGCCATTTTAAACAGGTTTCATAGTTTGAAAAGTTGGAATAATACCATCCATGACTGCCTACATGTGAAACCTCAGTGTCTAATACTGAGCCGGACTCGGTAAAGGAGACTCGGTAATCCAGTGTGAAGTGTGAAGCCTCAGTGTCTAACACTGAGCCGGTCTAAGGGGACTCGGTAGTCCAGTGTGAAGCCTCAGTGTCTAACACTGAGCCGGTCTAAGGGGACTCGGTAGTCCAGTGTGAAGCCTCAGTGTCTAACACTAAGCCGGTCTAAGGGGATTCGGTAGTCCAGTGTGAAGCCTCAGTGTCTAATAATAAGCCGGTCTAAGGGGACTCGGTAGTCCAGTGTGAAGCCTCAGGGTCTAATACTGAGCCGGTCTAAGGACTCGGTAGTCCATGTGAAGCCTCAGTGTCTAATACTGAGCCGGTCTAAGGGGACTCGGTAGTCCAGTGTGACGCCTCATTGTCTAATACTAAGCCGGTCTAGGGGACTCGGTAGTCTAGTGTGAAGCCTCAGTGTCTAATACTGAGCCGGTCTAAGGGAATTCGGTAGTCCAGTGTGAAGCCTCAGTGTCTAATACTGAGCCGGTCTAAGGGACTCGGTATTGGTCAGTGTGACGCCTCATTGTCTAATACTAAGCCGGTCTAAGGGGACTCGGTAGTCTAGTGTGAAGCCTCAGTGTCCCATACTGAGCCGGTCTAAGGGGATTCGGTAGTCCAGTGTGAAGCCTCAGTGTCCTGTACTAAGCCGGTCTAAGGGGACTCGGTAGTCCAGTGTGAAGCCTCAGGGTCTAATACTGGAGCCGGTCTAAGGGAGGTTCTAATCTGGTGTCTAATACTGAGCCGGTCCCTGGGGACTCGGTAGTCAGTGTGACGCCTCATTGTCTAATACTAAGCCGGTCTGGGGACTCGGTAGTCAGTGTGAGCCTCAGTGTCTAATACTGAGCCGGTCTAAGGGGATTCGGTAGTCCAGTGTGAAGCCTCAGTGTCTAATACTAAGCCGGTCTAAGGGGACTCGGTAGTCCAGTGACAATATTTCGTGTTCTCAACCCAAATATAGTGGATTCGAGCCCCCACTAAAGGTAGAAAACATTTCCAATTTGTTTTCGTGCACAATCAACCCCTACCCACCCCACCCTCCGTTCGTCCAGGTAGGTGGACCGACATCTGATCCCATAGGAGTCTAACGATAAAGGAGATATTGTGTGCATATCACAACATTCTATGCAAGTTAATGATCCTTTGTCTGTTTACAAATCAGTCCTGACAAAATTAGGACAAATAAATCCTACCAACAATCTCGAGATCACTTTGGTTGCGGATGTGGGTAAATCAAATCAAATCAAATCAAAAGTAACATGCCTTGTACATATGAATATTATATTAAGTTATGCAGGCAATCAATGAGGATAAGATTAGCAAATCGTACTTTGACACCAAGCAAACCGATGACGTCGAGTTATCAGCAGCAGAGGTAATCACATATGTATATATATATATATAAAATCAATTACGGTCAGACTTGACACCAAGGTCAAGGTCTAGGTCATTAGCTGCCACGTGCGTACCTTAACTGTATACCTCTCCAGGTCATCGATCTCTGAAGATACGTGTTTAAAGTGAAATAAAAATTTGACAAGTAATGAGATCAATTTGATCAAACACAAACGACGCTCTCAACCTCCTCCTTCACCTTTGCCCTTTTTTAATTACTGACGTCACGGTGATGGAATTTGTGACAACAGATTATGTAAGCAAGCAGAGCATAACAGTAATATTGCAGCTGAAAAATGCCCTTTCGCTAAATAAATAAATCAATATATATATATATATATATATATATATATATATATATATATATATATATATATATATATATATATATATACAATTTGTATACTTCTACTTCTATCATGTTTACACGGCTATCAAATTTCCCTATTGGATGAAATAAAATATTTGAGTTGAATTGAACTGAATTGCATTAAATTGAATTGAATAGAATTGAATTGAATTGGAGTTGGAGTTAAGTTGAGTTGAATTGAATTCAATGAATTGAATTGAATTGAATTGGATATAATTGAAATTAATTGAGTTGAATTGAATTGAATTGATTTGAACTGGAATTGAATTGAATTGAATTCGATTAAATTGAATTGAATTGAATTAAATTAAATTGAATTGAATTGAATTGAGTTGAGTTGAGTTTAATTGAACTGAATTGGAATTGAATTGAATAATACACGAGGTATAATGTACAACATATTAGAACACAGCAAACACCACATAATATTCATTCAGATACTATCTTATTAGTATAACACCATCACAACATCAATCACAGACAGATCTAGATCCACATTTTCTAAACAAAGGTCTTACTATCTTTCTTTAAAACATACATGATACAAATTATTATCAAGAGCAAAAAAAAAGACTGAATAAGAAAAAAGAAAACGACGATTATGAAGAAGAAGAAGAAAAGAAAAGAGGGAGAACAAAATTAGATTTGAGAGTAATTGAAAAAAATAAACAAACAATAAATATCAGATCTACGACAGGCACACACTATATCGCTTAAAATTGCTTGAACTCTACTCATCATCAGATGTCCAGCTGTGTAGCGTTGATGATCCTATTCTTCCAAACTCCTCGATCGCTGGTCACTCTTATCAGCTTCTTGACGATCTTTGTCGTCAGCAATCTTGCATTTCCACGTGTCTTTAAAAGGGTCTGTTTACTTATTGAGCTTTGTTCAGAAACCT
>JAXRKP010002853.1:0-17500 GCA_037039925.1 Doris montereyensis
TGGCTATACTATAATAATTAAATAATGGCAAGGGCTCTTGTTACTGTTACTGTTACTAGTGTTACTCATTGTTGGTAGTGGTAGGTCCTATTTCTTTCCTTTCCCTTTTCCAATTATTCATCATGCTGTCCCTCTTTACCCTGAGATCTCAGCATGTGGTGGACGGTAAATTTCAATGAAATGAACAAGCAAATTTTTCTTGTGAATAAATTCACTCTTGGGTCATCACAATAATCACATGGCAGAGAAGGCACAGGGTGTCGCAAAATAAGGTGACTCAGACTCAAGTTGGATCGTCTTTTTAAAATATTTTTTAACTCATGAGGAATACAAAAAACACAAAATTAACTAAGGGTAACAATAGCAACATTAATAATAGTAACAACTTACTTCAAAACTCATCTGACATTGACAACATGGATTGGAATGGAACAATAAAAAATAAAACAGTGATTAATTAAATATAGAACTAGAATGAACACGAAATTAAAAGAAAACAGAAAGAGCCGGAGACGGAGTTAGTTTTCAACAAGAATATCATCATAAACTCATGTATTTGAAACTTGCCTCTTTCACTTTCAAACTTTGTCAATATGAAATTGATATTTCTCCCCAATCAAATTTTTTTTGCTTTGTTATCTTATTAGTCTTATGCCCGAAGTGCTCTCCCTTCTTTTGCAAACGCCTGTGCAGTCGGCGTCCTTCAATCTGGGGAGGGATGTTTGTGATGATAATGATAGGTGTCTCTAGCTCTTGTCTAAGTCTTGTGGTTAGTTGTAGTTGTAGGCTCTGGATTTCAGAGGGAAAAATTCAGCGGATTCATATCTGGGGAGTACACTGCCCGTGAAACGTGAAATTTCAGTGCGCCAACTGACAAACTAAAGACATCTTTAACTTAACTTTACTTTAACTTTAAGGTTTAAGAAGCCAAGCCACCGAAATGTCCTGTTTGCATTTGCACTATTTATTGCAGTGTATGGTGTTGCTCCAACTTGCATAAATCTTTGTCTGGCATAACATTATTAAATATTAACAAAAGCAGGCCTTGTAGTCTCAAATTCCCCCAAATCTATAAATTTTTCTCTCTCTCTCTCCACATATATATATATATATATATATATATATATATATATATATATATATATATATATATATATATATATATATATATATATATATACATGTGTATATATACATGTGTACATATATATATATATATATATATATATATATATATATATATATATATATTCCTCTGACTCTCTATCACTACCGCTCTCTATGTCTGAACTGGCTCTCTCTGTCTGAACTGTCTCCGTGTCTCTCTCTGTCTCTGTCTGTTTATACATATTACTCTCTCTAGATTATAGATGTAGATGTAGAGCTAGATATATTAGGACTAGAAGAGGGAAGATTTCTATGGTCGAGCACACCCTTTAATGTGTGCTATTAGTATTACTAGTATTAGTGCTAACTAAGACTTTTATTACTAAGAGGTCTAGAGATGGACACGGTGGCCCAACTTTCGCGGGCTTTGCGGGTTACCGAAAAGCGTGGAGTTCAGCGGCAATCGCACATCAGTTATGTAAAAATATCGTTTAAAGAAAGATTATGTTTTTCAAATTAAAAATGTGTTGTGCTCGATTAGGTAATTGTTGAAAATATTTTCTCCACGCTTCCCCATGACTATTGGACTGGCCGTCTTCTTTCATTATCTCTCCTTTGGCGGTCTTAAATTACATTTAATAATATGTCGCGTTGGGCATGCTTTGTTCTTTCTCATCCTCTTCATTGCTCACAATCACAAGAACAGCTTTTGATTTCCTTGACACTGTGATGATAGCTTTCTTGAGTTAAAAAGTCTTTGTCCAAACTCTTCCCACTTCTCTTTGTTTTGCTTTCCTCACTTTCCCTTTGGCGATAGTTCTTTTACTCACGTAATCTACCCTATCCTCTGGTCTCTTTGTTTGCAAGTATTTCTTCCAGGCGTCCTTCTTTTCTTTGATTTTAGTCTTTTGCATTCTAATTCCACCATGCTGTTTAATTTGTTTCCTACCACAGGCGTCTTCAGTACAACAGAGCAGAGGAGTGTTTCTTTATACATATGCCACTTTTCTTCTATTGTGCTATCATTCAGATCCATCTGCCTTTCAGTTTATTGATAAATCTTTTTATCCTAGATTGGTATATGTTTTACTATTGGTTTATTTAGTTCCTCTATTTAGAGTTTAGTACTATTAGTAGCTTTCTTCTCATTCCTTTTCTGTTTGTTTTCTTCAGTCAGTAATCTCATTTTGGCAATCACTAGCTGATGATCACTATATTTCTCTGTTTACTATTGCATCCATTCTACTGTAAAAAAGGGAGTTACTAACTATTACTATTAAATATATTATGTAGTCTATGATGATTGACTTTTCACATCTGTCTTCATTTACTCTTGTATATTTATGGATATCGTTATGAGGAAAAAAAGGTGTTGGCTATTTTCATGTTATTCTTTAGACAGACATCTATTAGTCTCTCTCCATTTGGAGACGTTGTCTCTCCTTCTTTACCTATAACTATAATATGAGGGAGCCACAGTGGAGTGAAGTCAAAGGCGAAATATGACAATAAGTGACACTGACAACTCCACTAACAAAGACAGAACAAACACGTGACGTTTCGGGTATAACCCTTCGTCAGACAACACACGAGAAATATCTAGAGTAGAATTTAGATCTAAGTACTACTACCTCAGGCATCACACAATGTGATGTCAGAAGAACAACATAAAGTATAAAGGAGAAAGAAAGAAAAAAAAGACAGTGATGATAAGAAACGTAGTAGAGGGAGATGTGAAGAATGAGCGAGAATGGATGGAAATTGGAAGGTTCAGATCTAGAATGAAATAAAAATGTGAAAATAAGTAAGTAATAAAAGGTGAGAAGGAGATAGAGAGAAGAAGAGAAATATATATATATAGATAGATAGATAGAGAGAGAGAGAGAGAGAGAGAGAGATAGAGATATATAGATAGAGAGAGATAGAGAGAGAGAGAGAGAGAGAGAGAGAGAGAGAGAAGAGAAAAGAGAGAGGGGGAAGTAAGAAAGGGAGAGAGAAACGTGAGAGTGTGAGTGTGAGTATGGGAAACAAGAACGAAAAATAGGATAACTATACTATAAGACTAGATCTATATCTCACTGGGTCTAGAAAGAAGAAATGATGGATAATGAATGAAAGAAAGTATCAATCAAGGCAACAATTTACATTGAAGGTGCGAAATGTATATACATTTCAAAGTATCGATGCAATAAGGGGAAACTGGAGTAAAGAACTTTATCTGAAGTGAAATTTCAAAAAATGTCAGTTAGCACTAGTTGATGCTTTCCAAGTTATCGAAGCCTTAGGTATTTTCTCCTTGGTGATAAAATAGGGTGTATTCGTAATAATAAGAAACCGCGCGCAACGTTGCTTCCGGTAAGTGGTGAATGTAGGAACCCCCCCCCCCCCCCCCAAAAAAAAAAAAAAAAACTAAAAAACAAAAACAAAACAAAAAACAACAAAAACAACAAAGCAACACCCAAAAAAAAAAAGGAGGGTGTGTGCAAAGATGCCTACCATTGAGTACGCTACTAAAGATGGGCACACGGGGTGTGAACTGCCAGAGGGACCCAACTTTGCCCGGGATAGGAAGGGGTGGGGGCAGGGTTAGGTGGGATATTTTCGTGGGGGGTGGTGGTGGGGGCGGATGGGGTAGAGTAGAGGATGGTGAAGGGTCTGGGATAGTGATAGCGTGTGCCCGACTATGAGAGTTACCCCAGAGAAAGTTATACAAATGGTGTAAGTGTAAGACGGGTCATACCATCAGGGTTGATTGTGCCCAATCTTACTATAAGCCGGTTCTCTAAAGACTTCATAGACTCAGCACCGCCGGTACATAACCTGAGTCCTGAGAATGCATACTTTCAGGTCCTGGGTTCCCCGATGTCCTGGTCCATTAAAATGTAAAGGCACCGGCTTGCTTTCGCAGTATTCAATATAATTATAATCTCCCTGTGATGGCCAAATCTGTTGGAGAGTCGCAAGCCATTTTCTCCGATATAGGCCATTCCACAATGACTGCAGCGAAGAGCATAAATTACATGCGAGAGGCGCAGGAGAATTGCCCATTCACTGTCCAGGTCTGTCTAGGGAACTGACTGGTTGTGGAGCCGTCAACAAAGGGGCATGTCTTGCAGTTAGTGCGTCCACATCGGATGGTGCCAGACGGTGAGGGAGTCAGTAGAGAGGCACAAGGATATCCTGAAGGCTAGGTGTCTCTTGAAGGCAATTAATGGAAAGGAAGGAAAACACGCCTAGTCTCGTCACTAGCGTGTAGAATAGGCAGGTTCTTGTGGACTATATTATTATTAATGACATGGTGTGCGGAGGGTACGGAAGAATAAGAAGATGTAGATCTATGCGTTTGGTCTTTTTCCCCCTACGATGTTGGGGGCGTCTTTTTACGGGGTACAATTTTAGCTCTCTGAAAGGCTTGACAAATGATGGCCTTAGGGTAGCCTTTGCGTAGGAAGAAATCAAACATATTATATTAGGCGCTTCCTCTGTGAAGAGGTGCTCGACAGAACAGATGCGTCTGAGGCGGAGGAATTGGGTGTATGGAATAGCATCTTTGCAACGTGGTGGATGAGAGGATGTGTAGTGGAGATAGCTATGACTATCTGTAGAATATTGTAGTTTGAAGCCCATGTTCGGAGAGAGACACGGTGATGTCTAAGTTAACAGTGGGTGTAGACTGGGTAAAAGTGAACTTGATAGGTTAGCAAAAGTTGTTTGTAAAATTGAAGAAACGGTCTAAATCAGTCGCAGACATGGTCGTGGTAGTTGGTATCAAACCCATCATCAATGTACCGTTTATAATTTATAGGTGTTGGGCAGAGGACCAGGGTACGCCTTTCATATTGTCTTGTGTCATTACATTAACTTCGACATGCCCCATTGCCTCACTGTTTGTCTTTATCTACGTCAGATTACTTCAGAGGCATACTTTATATTGCAATGTATTTATTCGTCAATGTTCAATGGTGGTTTAAATAATACTAGGTTTAGACCTAGAAGCAATTGTAGTCTAGGCTACTGGGGGACGACCTGTCAGTGAATATGACTGCTAGTCATGAATGGATTCATGCGAAAGACCTTGGTAATGGAACTAATTTTTTTAGGGAGTGTAGTTAGCTCGGTTGGTAGCACTCTTTCTTTTCATTGCGAGGCAATGGGTGCCGATGCAGAGGTCGCGGGTTCGATCCCCATGACGGCCGAGAGTTTTTCTATCTATTCGTTGTGTTTGTCTCGTCTTTGTTCCTATGGGGCTTTCATATTATATTGTGTCATTACATTAAATTACTACTACTACTACTACTACTACTACTACTACTACTACTACTACTACTACTACTACTACTACTACTACTACTACTACTACTACTACTACTACTACTACTTACTACACTACTACTACTACTACTACTACTGTTTCTTCTGCTGCTATTACTACTACTAGCCGGTACTACTTCGGTACTACTTCTTCTCCTATTATTATTACTACTACTACTACTACTACTACTACTACTACTACTACTACTACTACTACTACTACTACTACTACTACTACTACTACTACTACTACTACTACTACTACTACTACTACTTCTACTACTACCACGTCGTCTACTACAACTCTTTCCACTATGTGACATCTTTTCCATAGCAAAAACATCTGTCATTGTGATATCTCCATCAGTACATCAGTGACGTGCTACTTACGCTTGGGTAGGCTACTTGCAAAGTTTCAGATTGGTGTTTGGTATGTGCTGCTACTAGAGCTATCAGGTGCCTGCTGTTTATAAATATAATAGTCAAACGTCTCTCGGCATTCATCCAAGAATTGACTCCAAGCTCGCTCTTCGGAAGAGCAATAGCTGGTAACAAAATAATGTAAGACTGGAAATATTCATTTTCCACATACACTCACTACGGTTTAGAGATTTACAAACGACTGTCCATGTTAAAAATCCTCTTTTGACAGTACTGCCATCATAAATTTCTCATTAATCTTATCTTTCTTAGTTATTTTCGAGGGTATAAATATATTCTCTATTCCAAGAATTTCTAAAGAAGCTTGTTTCCGGCAACGTTTTGTTGATCGAGGCCTGTTTACAATGATGTGAAATACATGCATTCGTATAATAGTTCTAGATCTAATGCCAAGTGCGAAATCAATGAGAAAATGATAAAGATTACAAATGCAATCGGCGAGATCTACATTTGAAACTGACGTGAAAATCTTTGTACGAAGACCGTTGGAAGGCTATACTGTACTCTGTTGACATTGGAATTCGATAATCATTATAATATCAAACCCGTGGTCTTTTTCGGAGATTTCTAGATTGTAGATCTAAATCTCAAAATAAAAACAGAATCAGGTTTAGACTTAGAGAAAAATATCTTTGATGCCAGTGCCAGCAGTTAGCTAGAATCACCATTTTAAACTGGACAAACATTAGTACATTAGAGCTAGAGATACAGATTTCTGGCTTGTGCAGACTAGAGAAGTGACACTTCTTCGATCATTCGGCCTAGCCATTGGAAATACGGACGATGTATGAATCAGATACATTCGACTGAAGGGTGCTTGCGATGTTATACTGGAAATAGTTTATCTTCTTATTTCTTCATATTATTATGCATCCATGTGATATGCCAGGTTTCACTTTTCTAAGTGGATATGAGGCAAGGGGCATAAATTTAAATAACGTTTTGTAATTTTTTTAACGAGGTTGAATTAATATAGATGGGGGATCTGATGGTGTAGTCCAGAGTTTGCGGGTTCGATCCCTAGTCCTAGTCTACCGTTACCATATTTTAACATTCTCTGAGTTTGTCAACGTTTAATTGCTAGGTCCTTCTATGCTAAACAGTGACGACACCAATCTAGCACCGTTCTCTAACCCTCTAGAGAGGGTTCTTCTAGCCTTGACACCAATAGATCTATATCCGTTGTGGGCGTGGTGTTTCCCCACAATTTTTGTTTCGTAGACTAATACTGCTAAAATTGTGGACAAATGCCCATAACGGATACGTTGGCGTTTGACAATGGCATAGAACAAGCAAGTCAGTAGAAGCTTCAATAGATCGACGAATTGCTATCAATGCGTAGTAAAGTTATATGCCTTTGAATGTGTCACTCCTGCAGGGGATATAATAAATCTGGCATGGAACTCAAAGAGACCGGTTTTTAGTAAAGACTTGTTCCTATCTTGTTCTTCTTCTTATTACACAATATTATGCTTTTCTGTTCCTATGTAATGCTGCTATACTTATTGATGAAATGTCGAATATGCAAATGTCTGATGTGTCCGTTGGATTAACGAAAGGCATGATAAGCAATGGGGAAATTGATTCATGCATTCACGTCAATGTACGCAAGCGTTTGTGCCGAATTTGTCCTCCAATTGACGACACCCGCCACCAACTTATCTCTCCTTGGCCACCATCTTCTGCGCATTCTGATCTCGCCGACGACGTCAAATCACGTGACGCTCTATTACCTGGCAAACAGAAACTGTCACTGGGATGGTAGCGGCCATCAATCACCTCGACATGTGCGTTTCTTGGTGTGCCTGTTCAATATATTGACCACGTGAAAGTGATGTTGTGTATTGGTGTGTGTGTGTGTGTGTGTGTGTGTGTGTGTGTATATATGTATGTGTATGAATGTCAGACTTGTTTACATATTATATATTGTTCTATCCATCCCTATCTTCATTAAATATATTCATCGATCCATCAATTCATCCACCCACACCTCCATCCCTTCTTCGTCTTGTTCTTCTTCACTCACGGCATAGAACTTACTTACTATTATTATTGTTATTGTTATTATTATTATTATTATTATTATTATTATTATTATTATTATTATTATTATTATTATTATTATTTTTATTATTATTATCATTATCATCATCATCATCATCATCATCATCATCATTATTATTATTATTACTTTTATTATTACTATTATTATTATATTATTATTATTATTAAAATAATAATAATAATAATTATTATTACATGTGTTATTATTATTATTATTATTATTATTATTATTATTATTATTATTATTATTATTATTATTATTATTATTATCATTAATCATTAGTATTACGATTATTATTATTACTACATGTGTTATTATTATTATTATTATTATTATTATTATTATTATTATTAGTAGTAGTAGTAGTAGTAGTAGTAGTAGTAGAAGTAGTAATAGTAGTAATAATAGTAGTAGCAGTAGTAGTAGTAGTAGTAGTAGTAGTAGTAGTAGTAGCAATAGTAGTAGTAGTAGTAGTAGTAGCAATAGTAGTAGTAGTAGTAGTAAAAAGCTAATGTAATGACACAAGATAACATGAAAGCCCCATAGGAACAAGCAGTAGTAGTAGTAGTAGTAGTAGTAGGTAGTAGTAGTAGATGTAGTATTAGTAGTAGTAGTAGTAGTATTGCATGTATTATTATTATTATTATTATATTTATTAAAATTGTTTTTATTATCATCATCATTGTTATTATTGTTATAATAATAATAATAATAGTATCATTATTGTAATTATAATATTAGCATCGTCCTTAGCAGTATATTTAATGTTATCATGAACATTAGCCGTACAGGGGGGGGGGGTGGGGAGGGAGAAGGGGTTCCTTTTTATCGATCGACTTCGATGGACTAGCCGTTGATCCACCTACCTGGACCAGGGGGTGAATTTTACTCGCAAACAAAAACGAGAATTTCTTCTTTTTCAATCATCGTGGGTCTTGAACCCACGACATTTGGGTTGAGATCCGACACCTTGACCCTGGACTACCGAGTCCGCCAGTAGTAGTAGAGCTAGTAGTCTTAAATACTGGCTAAACTTCATCATAAATAATAATTCTAATTGGATGATACGACGAGATTACACTTTAACGGTCGTGAAATATCAACGCTGAATGCAAATAATCCAAACAATCTTCCGTTTCGAATGACTATTTCCGTATTATGTTGTATTTTACGTAGCAGGTATATCTACTAGAGATGGTTTTCCAAACGCTGCAGGCATTTTGATGTGACCACGGTAGATCTAGATCTAGATCTAGTTGCCCTATCCCAGCGATGTAATCGACATCCTGTTTCGACCGTTATAATCCCAGCGACAAGCACTTTCCGGGTCACATGAAAATGAAAAACCGCCGTCAAACGTCTAGAGAAGGGATGAGTCCTGGCTAGCCTTCCGTCACCAAGCGCCTTACAAGGCAGCCATGCTATTTTTTTTTTTACCAGACTGGTACATGTACTTTGATTGGTGGCTATTTTCGGAGCAAGATTTCCATCCAAACAGAATTCGAGGATGCAGTGCAGCCTTCCAAGGTGCTCAATGACTGAACGCTTCCCTGATTTGACTTTTTATTATTATTTCCGAGCTGTGAAAGTAACAAGAGAGTGAGAGTGAGAGTGAGAGAGAACTGGGGATCTAGAGCTAGTTGAACACTGTCGAGAGACGACTTAATTGCAATATGAAAACCCCACGTATACGTATTGAATGAATCGGCAAGGAAACATGAAGAGAGGACGGATAGTGTAGAGGATTAAAAAAAAGGAAGATAGAAATGAGGGGAGATTTGATCGATGGATGACATGGGTGGTTGGTGTTTTAAGACAGCGAACAGTGAAATCTTCTTCTTCTTCTTCTTCTTCTTCTTCTTCTTCTTCTTCTTCTTCTTCTTCTTCTTCTTCTTCTTCTTCTTCTTCTTCTTTCTTCTTCTTCTTCTCTTCTCCTCCCTCCTCCTCCCTCCTCCTCCTTCTTCTTCTTCTTCTTCTTCTTCTTCTTCTTCTTCTTCTTCTTCTTCTTCTTCTTCTTCTTCTTCTTCTTCCTCTTCTTCTTCTTCTTCTTCTTCTTCTTCTTCTTCTTCTTCTTCTTTTTCTTCTTCTTCTTCTTCTTCTTCTTCTTCTTCTTCTTCTTCTTCTTCTTCTTCTTCTTCTTCTTCTTCTTCTTCTTCTTCTTCTTCTTCTTCTTCTTCTTCTTCTTCTTCTTCTTCTTCTTCTTCTTCTTCTTCTTCTTCTTCTTCTTCTTCTTCTTCTTCTTCTTCTTCTTCTTCTTCTTCTTCTTCTTCTTCTTCTTCTTCTTCTTCTTCTTCTTCTTCTTCTTCTTCTTTTTCGTACGTACACAAACATACACATATACACATGTGTATATATATATATATATATATATATATATATATATATATATATATATATATATATATATATATATATATATATAGTTAGATAGATAGATAGATAGATAGGTAGATAGATATATAGGTAGATAGATAGATATATAAGTAGATAGGTAGATGGTAGATCGATAGTTACATACATACCTACACATCATATATACATACATACATACATACATACATACATACATACATACATACATACATACATACATACATACATACATACATTCATACATATAAACAACATACATACATGTACATACACGTATATACATGTACATATATGTACATACATACATACATACACACATACATACATACATACATACATACATACATACATACATAAATACACACACAAACACATACATACACAAACACATACATACATACATACATACAAACAAACATACATACATGCATACATTGTGTGAGGGATCGTAGCGAAACCATGGTGGTATGTGTTTGTAATCACGACGACACTGGTTCGTATTCCTAGTGCTAACCCAAGTGTTGTTTGGGGACGTTGTATTCTGTAGAAAAGCATTTCACTCTGTTTTTCTCACTAGACCCAAGGTAAAGGTAGCCCAAGATCGCGGTAGCGTGTTAGTAAGGAGTGCCTGACAGGCTGCTGTACTCTATACTCCCCATCGAGTTGAGAGGGACATCGAATAAACTAGCCTGCAGGGGGAACACATATGTACAGTCGATGAGTTTGCATTTGTGCGAGAATACGATCTATGCAATCCATCTGTCTCTTTATGTCTTCATTGAAAGTATGTGTGTAGTGTAATTGCAATAACACTGTATAACAGAAGTATTGATGAAGGAAAACAAAAATGTCGTTCAATCATAATATCTAATAAATTACAGCATGTAAATACACACGATTGATTATATTCATACACACAAATACACATACACATATATACCCCCTCACGCACACACATACACATATACACACACACACATACACATACTAATCACACATACGCACACACACACACACACACACACACACACACGCGTGACATTCGTCATAACCTGCCCAATACGTCATTCTTTTCGAATTTGGTTTTGTTTCTGTCATTTTTTTCATTGGTTGTAATTTATGTTAATGAGAGGTTTCTTCTAAGCTAGAAAACGACACACTTAAGTCATAAGCGCACTCTCCTGCCGACTATCTATAATGAGGAAGGGCCACCGCTGTAGGACGACATTTTGAAAACATGGGATACAGGAAGTAGTTACTAGTCATCTCCCTTGTTGAATCAGACGGTGTTCAAACTCTAACAGCGCTCTCCCCCAACCCACTTCCCGCTTTTCGCCCCACCCAAACCATCTCCAAATTAATTAGCCCGTAGTTTGTCACGTGATCTGAAAACACCACCAGGGGATGACGCCGCGACCACGGCCAGGTTGCAAGTAACAAATCTTGCCGTGTGGTCACACTCGACTTTCAGGAAATTAAAAATCTGGACTCGGACCTGTAAAATTTTCAGTAAAGAAGGTCAATTATTTTCCACGAATGAAAGAATTAAAAAAAAAAAAAAATCTCTCCAAGAAAAATACAAACTCGAAGCAATTTCTGTGACGCTGTTCTCCAAAGTGCTTTTATCTCTGCATCCATCCAACAAATATTGTGATACTGATAGTGATAAACAGGCAAAAATACCAATCTAATCAAACAACTAACTGTTTACACTGTGATGATTTATTTGTATTGTTCGGCTCAACTGGTTTCGTAAGGACTAAAGACGTTAGTATTCTTGTTCAGATTTGTGACGCTTTGTATATAGACAGGAAATTTCTAACAGTTTTGACTTTCAGTGGTTGTATACTAGTACAAATCATCAATCATTTCATATCGTAATAAATTAATATATAAAGTGTTGCTTAAATTGAAGGAAGAAGACATTTTGGAACTCTCTGTCCGCATCACCAAGTCCTATAAAATATCGACACCAGTAATTATCATCTTTGGACTGTAGCAGTATCACAGAGCTCTGTTGTGTTATTATAGAGAGACACACACAGAGCAGCAGTGGAGGCTGTTTCTGGAAGAAAAGTTTATAACGCAATAAGAAACGGTTATAACACTACGAGAAACGGTTATAAAGCAGCAAGGTCCCAGAAATTATATTATTAATATGACAAGCTACACATTTCCACAGTTGCTGAAATTTAACGCAATGCTTACATGTAAGTACATTCGTGAAGTTGCATTTTATTTGAAGCTGTAGATTTCTCTCGAATTGATGTCTTTTTGTCACTATTTTGTTTTATTTATCAAATTAGCTAATACTATTTGTTTATTTCCATATTTCATAAGATTTCCTGCAATGCTAAAAGAAAGAGATTTCATATGTATGTATGTATGTATGTATTTCATATGTATGTATGTATGTATGTATGTATGTATGTATGTATGTATGTATGTATGTATGTATGTATGTATGTATGTATGTATGTATGCATGTATGTATGTAAGTATATATGTATGTATGCATGTATGTATGTAAGTATGTATGTATGTATGTATGTATGTATGTATGTACGTATGTAAGTATGTATGTATATATTTATTTATCTGTGTGTCAGTGAAAATGTGTGATGGCTACAATGAGAGAGGGATGCTATATATTTTCAAGAGAGATGCTGACTACAGTCAGAGAGGGATGCTATATACTTTCAAAGAGAGATGCTGACTACAATGAGAGAGGGATGCTATATACTTTCAAAGAGGGATTCTGACTACAGTGAGAGAGGGATGCTATATATTTTCAAAAGAGGGATGCTGACTACTTTCAGTCAGAGAAGGATGCTATATATTTTCAAAGAGAGATGCTGACTACAATCAGAGGGGAGAGGGATACTGACTACAGTAGATACTATATTTCAAAGAGAGATGCTGACTACAATCAGAGAGGGATGCTAGATACTTTCAAAGAGAGATGCTGACTACAGTCAGAGAGGGATGCTATATACTTTCAAAGAGGGATGCTGACTACAGTCAGAGGGATTCTGACTACAGTCAAAGAGGGATTCTGACTACAGTGAGAGAGGGATTCTACTATATTTTCAAAGAGGGATTCTGACTACAGTCAGAGAGGGATGCTGATATCAAATTCTGAGAGATTTTGACTAAAGAGAGGGATTCTGACTATTTCAAAGAGGGATTCTGACTACAGTCAGAGAGGGATTCTGACTACTTTCAGAGAGGGATTCTGACTGTCAGATAGGATTCTGACTACAAAGAGGGATTCTGACTACAATCAGAGAGGATACAGTCAGAGAGGGATTCTTTCAGTCAAGAGGGATTCTGACTACAGTCAGAGAGGGATGCTATATGCAGAAAGGGATGCTGACTTCAGTCAGAGAGGGATGTTGACTACAGTCAGAGAAGGATGTTCTGACTACAGTCAGAGAGGGATTCTAGATACAGTCAGAGAGGGACTCTAACTACAGTCAGAGAGGGATTCTGGCTTAGTCAGAGAGGATGCTGACTACAATCAGAGAGGGATTGCTGACTACAGTCAGAGAGGGATGTTGACTACAGTCAGAAAGGGATGCTGACAACAGATCAGTCAGAGGGATTCTGACTACAGTCAGAGAGGGATGCTGACTGACTACATTCAGTCAGAGAGGGATTCTGACTACAGTCAGAGAGGGATGCTGACTACAGTCAGAGAGGGATTCTGACTACAGTCAGAGAGGGATTCTGACTATATTCAGAGAGGATTCTGACTACAGTCAGAGGGATTCTGACTACAGTCAGAGAGGATTCTGCCTACATTCAGAGAGGGATTCTGACTACAGTCAGAGAGGGATTTTGACTACAGTCAGAGAGGATGCTGACTACAGTCAGAGAGGATGGAGATACAGTCAGAAAGGATGCTGACTAATCAGAGAGGGATGTTGACTACAGTCAGAGAGGAATGATGCAGTCAGAGAGGGATGTTGACTACAGTCAGAGAGGGATGCTGATACAGTCAGAGAGGGACTCTAACTACAGTCAGAGAGGGATTTTGGCTTAATATAGAGAGGGATGCTGACTACAATCAGAGAGGGATGCTGACTACAGTCAGAGAGGGATTCTTGACAACAATCAGAGAGGATGTTGACTACAATCAGAGAGGGATGATGCTCAGTCAGGAGGGATGCTGACTACAGTCAGAGAGGGATGTTGACTACAGTCAGAGAGGGATGCTGACTACAGTCAGAGAGGGATGGCTGACAAGTCAGAGAGGGATTCTGACTACAGTCAGAGAGGGATGTTGACTACAGTCAGAGAGGATTGCTGACTACAGTCAGAGAGGGATGCTGGCTACAATCAGAGAGATTCTGACTATAATAGAGAGGGATGCTGACTAAAGTCAGAGAGGGATGCTGGTTACAATCAGAGAGGGATACTTACAGTCAGAGAGGGATGCTGGCTACAGTCAGAGAGGGATGCTGACTACAGTCAGAGAGGGATGTTGGCTACAGTCAGAGAGGGATGCTGACTATAATCAGAGAGGGATGCTGATTAGCAGTCAGAGAGGGGATGCTGACTACAGTCAGAGAGGGATGCTGACTACAGTCAGAGAGGGAGGCTGACTTAGTATAGAGAGGGATGCTGACTACAGTCAGAGAGGGATGCTGACTACAATCAGAGAGAGATGCTGGCTAAATATAGAAGGGATGTTGACTCAGTCAGAGAGGGATGCTGGCTACAGTCAGAGAGGGATGCTGGCTACAGTCAGAGAGGATGCTGCTACAGTCAGAGAGGGATTTGACTACAGTCAGAGAGGGATGCTAGATACAATCAGAGAGGGATGCTGGTTTAACAGTCAGAGAAGGATGCTGGTTACAATCAGAGAGGGATGTTGGCTACATATAGAGAGGATACTGGCTACAGTCAGAGAGGGATGCTGGCTGGCAGTAGTATAGAGAGGGATGCTGGCTATAATATAGAGAGGGAGTCAGAGAGGAATAATGGCTACAGTCAGAGAGGGATGCTGGCTACTATAGAGAGGGATGATGACTTACATCAGAGAGGGATGCTGACCACAGTCAGAGAGGGATGCTGGCTTACAATAGAGAGATGCTGGCTTACTATAGAGAGGGATGCTGGCTTACTATAGAGAGGGATGCTGGCTACAGTCAGAGAGGATGCTGGCTACCAGAGAGGAATGCTACAGTCAGAGGGATGCTGGTTACAATCAGAGGATGCTGGCTTACATAGAGAGGGATGCTGGCTTACAATAGAGAGGG
Organism: Doris montereyensis; assembly: GCA_037039925.1. Taxonomy (NCBI): domain Eukaryota; kingdom Metazoa; phylum Mollusca; class Gastropoda; order Nudibranchia; family Dorididae; genus Doris; species Doris montereyensis. The sequence continues at coordinate 15,562 of JAXRKP010002853.1, forward strand.
ATGGCTACAATATAGAGAGGGATGATGACTTACATCAGAGAGGGATGCTGGCTTAATATCAGAGAGGGATGCTGGCTACAATCAGAGAGGATGCTGGCTACAATCAGAGAGATGATGACTTACTATAGAGAGGGATGCTGGCTTACTATAGAGAGGGATGAATACAATCAGAGAGATGCTGGGGCAGTCAGAGAGGGATGCTGGTTACAAGACAGAGAGGAAAGATGGCTACAATCAGAGAGGGATGTGGCTACAATCAGAGAGGGATGTTGGCTACAATCAGAGAGGGATGCTGATTACAATCAGTGAGGGCAGTGGTTCTGTCAGAGGGATGCTGACTAAATATTGGGAGGGATGCTGGTTTAATATAGTCTTGTGATTATTACATTACATCAGAGAGAGATGCTTGTCTTTATCTAGTCAGATACTACTTCAGAGGCATACTATCTATTTAAATATTGATAGTCAAGTTCAAATGTGGTTTAAAATAATACTAGGCTACATCAGAGAAGAGATCGGGGATACTGGCTAAATATAGAGAAGGATGATGGTTTAATATAGAGAGGGATGCTGGCTAAATATAGAGAGGGATACTGGCTAATATAGAGAAGGATGATGGCTTACTTTAGAGAGGGATGCTGGCTTACACTATAGAGAGGGATGCTGGCTAAATATAGAGAGGGATGATGGCTTACTTTAGAGAGGGATGATGGCTTACTATAGAGAGGGATGCTGGCTTACTATAGAGAGGGATGCTGGCTTACTATAGAGAGGATGCTGGCTTACTATAGAGAGGGATGCTGGCTTACTATAGAGAGGGATGATGGCTTACTATAGAGAGGGATGATGGCTTACTATAGAGAGGGATGATGACTTACTATAGAGAGGATGCTGAATTACTATAGAGAGGGATTATGACTTACTATAGAGAGGGATGATGGCTTACTATAGAGAGGATACTGAATTACTATAGAGAGGATGATGACTTACTATAGAGAGGGATGCTGGCTTACTATAGAGAGGGATGATGACTTACTATAGAGAGGGGATGATGACTTACTATAGAGAGGGATGATGGCTTACTATAGAGAGGGATGATGACTTACTATAGAGAGGATGATGGCTTACTATAGAGAGGGATGATGACACTATAGAGAGGGATGATGGCTTACTATAGAGAACAATTATACAAGACAGAGGCAATGTCAGAAGACATCGGAACAAAGAATAGACAGAACAAAATAGACAGAACAAAATCCACACCAGGTCGCGGGTTCGATCCCCATGGTGACCTGGATTTTGTCCCTGTCTATTCCTTGTGTTTGTCTAGTCTTTGTTCCGATGGGGCTTTCATATTGTCTTGTGTTATTACATTAACTTCTGACATGCCCCTTGCCTCACTGCTTGTCTTTATCTACGTCAGATTACTTCAGAGGCATACTATCTATTGTAATGTATTTATCGTCAATGTGTTTCAAATGTTGTTTAAAATAATACTAGGTTTAGATCTAGAGAAAATTGTAATCGGGGCTACTGGGGGAGCGAACTGTCAGTGAATATGACGGCTAGTCATGACTGGATTCGTGCGAAAGACCTTGCTAATGAAACTCCTTTTTTAGGGAGCGTAGTTAGCTCGATTGGTAGCACGCTTTCTTTTCATGGCGAGGCGATGGGTGCCGACGCAGAGGTCGCGGGTTCGATCCCCATGGTGGCCTGGATTTTTTCTGTCTATTCCTTGTGTTTGTCTCTGTCTTTGTTCCGATGGGGTTTTCATATTGTCTTGTGTCATTACATTAACTATAGAGAGGATGATGACTTACTATAGAGAGGGATGATGACTTACTATAGAGAGGGATGATGGCTACAGTCATAGAGGGATGCTGGCGTACTATAGAGAGGGATGCTGGCTACATTCAGAGAGGGATGCTCGCTAATTATA
>JAXRKP010002853.1:27500-33463 GCA_037039925.1 Doris montereyensis
CCAGTGTTCTCGTTGGTTTTCAGGTCATTGTAAACTTTCGTTTCTCTCCATGCTTGTATTTGTTTGTCCCCCCTCCCACATTTTCATCCTTAGTTTTATGTCCAATGTTATCTATTTTTGTCTTTGCTTTCCTTTCTAATGTAATCTTTAGTTTTCTGCACATTGTTTTATTGTCTTGACTTTTCTTTCCATTGTAATCTTTGATTTCTGCCCATTGTTATCTAGTCCTGACTTTTCTTTCCATTGTAATCTTTGGTTTTCTGCCCATTGTTATATTGTTTTGACTTTTCTTTCAATTGTAATCTTTGGTCTTCTGCCCATTGTTATCTAGTCTTGACTTTTCTTTCAATTGTAATCTGTGGTCTTCTGCCCATTGTTATATTGTCTTGACTTTTCTTTCCATTGTAATCTTTGGTCTTCTGCCCATTGTTATATTTTTACTTTTCTTTCCATTTAAATCTTTGGTTTTCTGCCCATTTTCTGTCAATATTCATCTTTAATGTTTTCCCGTTCCGTTGTTATCTTTAGCTTTCTTTGAATTGTAATATTTGATTCTCTTTGCATTGATATCGCTGGTTTTCTTTACATTGTAATCTTTGATTCTCTTTGCATTAATATCGCTGGTTCTCTTTGCATTGTAATGTTTGATTCTCTTTGTATTGATATCGCCGGTTCTCTTTACATTGTAATATTTTGACGTGATATTGTAATATTTGATTCTCTTTGCATTGATATCGCTGGTTCTCTTTACATTGTAATCTTTGATTCTCTTTGCATTGATATCGCTGGTTCTCTTTACATTGTAATCTTTGATTCTCTTTGCATTGATATCGCTGGTTCTCTTTACATTGTAATCTTTGATTCTCTTTGCATTGATATCGCTGGTTCTCTTTACATAGTAATCTTTCATTCTCTTTGCATTGATATCGCTGGTTCTCTTTACATTGTAATCTTTGATTCTCCTTGCATTGATATCGTTGATTTTCTTTGCATTCACATCGTTGCTTTGCATTTCTCTTTCAAGTGTAATCTCTTTGATTCTCTTTGCATTGATATCGCTGGTTTTTTCTTTACATTGTAATCTTTGATTCTCTGACTATAGTTTTCTCGGGTTTTGCCTTTCCTTTGCAGCGTCCAGATGCAAGACAACCTGATTCCCTGCGTGCTCAAACAGATGCAGAGATACAACAGCACACAGTGTACAGAGGAGGATCGTCTGGGTGTTTTGGGAAGGGGCGGACAACTCCTGGCCTTCATGGACGCTGTCTGTGGAGAACGTGAGAATAGAACTAATTCGTTCGATAAACTTGAACCCCCACCCCCCCCTCTCGCCCCTCCAAACAAATCTGTATTTAAGAGGGAGATAAAGTAGAGTAGCCTCCATACCTGTGGCGTCGGTGGCCGAGTTGTTAGGCTGCAGGACTGGGGACCATGAGGTCACAGATTCGAATACTTTTAAAGCTAGGCCCGACGTTGTGATCACTGTAAAGACACTAAACACGCGTGCTCTCCATTCAAGCCTGGTGTAAGTGGGTACAAGCACTAGCTTGGGAGTAAAAATCTACGCCAGACTAACGGCATGTCCAGGAGGTGATTATTATCACCTGTTCTGCTACACGCTATTGAAACCGAGATAAGCTCCGGCTCTATGGGCCGTAACGGCCTTGAAGGAAGTTCCCTACCCGGAGTTGAGCGTAGGAGAATCAAGAATATAGTCTTATTTTTGTTCTAGGCATAATGTGGTAATTTGCCATTAATTTCCACACTGCCTTTACCTTCGCCGAGTCTGAATACTTGAAGCTAGCCGCCATTTCGCTGCTGGGTCGATAGGAGAGCCAGAAACAAATTGTCTGTACTAGGAAGCGAACTTTAAGGTTTCCTGGGTGGTAGCCATACGCTCTACCGACTTATCTTCCGGCGTGTCAAAGGGTACAAAGCTAAATTGATCTAGTGTCTTTTATGATACAGAAAAAAAAACCACTCTTTAATTTCACTCTTTCACCAGATTTTCATCTCACTGTTTCCTCTTAAGTCATTCTGAGCTCATCGCATGTGCTGGACGTGGGTAAATTGCGATGAAACAAATTATGGTGCTGATGACACGTCGAAATCAATACTATCTTTCTTTTATGGCTTTTTTCCCCCCATTCAAATTGCTTCCCCATTTTATCTTTGATTGTTATCTGGCATGTGCAGCGTCTGAAAATAATATAAATCATTAACATAACTAGATCTAAGTGTCACTCATGTCATAATATAAATCATTAACATTACTAGATCTAAGTGTCACCCATGTCATAATATAAATCATTAACATCACTAGATCTACGTGTCACTCACAATATAAATCATTAACATTACTAGATCTTTCATAATATAAATCATTAACATCACTAGATCTATGTCTCACCCATGTCATAATATAAATCATTAACATCACTAGATCTACGTGTCACCCATGTCATAATATAAATCATTAACATCACTAGATCTTCGCATCACCTATGTCATAATATAAATCATTAACATCACTAGATCTACGTGTCACCCATGTCATAATATAAATCATTAACATCACTAGATCTTCGTATCACCCATGTCATAATATAAATCATTAACATCACTAGATCTCCGTGTCAACCATGTCATAATATAAATCATTAACATCACTAGATCTACGTGTCACCCATGTCATAATATAAATCATTAACATCACTAGATCTACGTGTCACCCATGTCATAATATAAATCATTAACATCACTAGATCTACGTGTCACCTATGTCATAATATAAATCATTAACATCACTAGATCTTCGTATCACCTATGTCATAATATAAATCATTAACATCACTAGGATCTACGTGTCACCTATGTCATAATATAAATAATTAACATCACTAGATCTTCGTATCACCTATGTCATAATATAAATCATTAACATCACTAGATCTACGTGTCACCTATGTCATAATATAAATCATTAACATCACTAGATCTTCGTATCACCTATGTCATAATATAAATCATTAACATCACTAGATCTACGTGTCACCTATGTCATAATATAAATCATTAACATCACTAGATCTTCGTATCACCTATGTCATAATATAAATCATTAACATCACTAGATCTACGTGTCACCCATGTCATAATATAAATCATTAACATCACTAGATCTACGTGTCACCTATGTCATAATATAAATCACACTAGATCTTCGTATCACCCATGTCATAATATAAATCATTAACATCACTAGATCTTCGTATCACCTATGTCATAATATAAATCATTAACATCACTAGATCTTCGTATCACCTATGTCATAATATAAATCATTAACATCACTAGATCTACGTGTCACCCATGTCAGGACATGGGCATCGAACACACATCCTCCACTGGAAATGTGATTGGCGTTTCTCCTCGGCAGATCTCGGGGTTCTTTGGTAGGATCTCTTTATTTTTTCCCAGACTGCCCTGTAAACAGCAAAAGGGATCTTTAGCGTGCTCAGAGTGTTGTGATTGGCACACGAGACCTCCTTTTTCTTGTACGTCTCAGCTCAAATCGGGCTAGGTGTCGATCCATCTACTTGGACCAGGGGAAGTGGGCTTGATTGGAAAAAAAAACAAGAAACAAACTCGGCCACGAACCCACGATTCTATAGTGTAAATACTTTGTAGGTAAGGTAGATTGAACGATTCATTGAATAGATTGTGAGCAAGAGTTATCACTCTTCTCAATAACCCCCACAAATGTAGATCGTTCATTATTAATATTAAGGAATTTCTATGGCATAGATTTCTATCGATTGTATGTCAAAGTAATGATATATGTTTAATTCATATTATTCATTATTCGTTTTAGTTTACTTTTCAACTTCCATTTCAACTTCCATTTTCAACTTTCATTTTCAACTTCCATTTTCAACTTCCATTTTCAACTTTCATTTTCAACTTCCATTTTCAACTTCCATTTTCAACTTTCCATTTTTCAACTTCCATTTTCAACTTATGTTCAGTTATTTTCCTCCTTTCGCCTGTTCCTGACTCTCGCTTCCTCCTCCTCTCCCCTTAATGAGTTCTATCCTCCACCTACCCACCCTCTAACCAGCACACACACATCTTCTCCTTATTTTAACGTTCACAGCATGCGAACAAGAAGCCACACAGAGCCTCATCCAGTGTTACGCTGCCATCAACGTCAACCCAGAGCCAATCCTCAACCAGAATGCTTCCATTGCAGACGACAAATTCTCCATCATCGGTGTCAACGAGTCTGAATTGACAACTTTTGCGCGTAAGTGCAGTGATCTATTATGTCTGACGCCAGATTTGACCTTTGACCTGTTGAAGGGACTTGGCGGTCCAAAGACAAGGTGTCAACCAAAAGGTCGTGGGTTCGGGACCGACAAGTTGCTACATTTTCTCAAGTTTTTTTTTTTTTTCGGAGTAAATCCCCTCCTGCCCTCCCCTGGTCAAAGAAGGTGGATTGACACCTAGTCCCACCAGAGACGGACGATAAAAATGGTTCCGTGTGCAGATCACAACACTTTGCGCACATTAAAAATCTATTGGCTGTTACAGGACAGTCTGCGTAAAAATAAAAAAATTATACCAAAAAACCCCAACCCAAACCAAACCAAACAAAACAAAAACCCGATATCACCTTAGTGCTGTGGATGTAGGTAACATCAAACCAGAATCAAATAAAAAAAAAAAAGATACCTGTCTCTTGCCCCTCCCTCCTCCTCCTCCCTCCTCCCTCCCCTCCTCCTCACCAACGATTCACTACGTTGTGGGGACAACTCCACCACAGAGAGAGTACGTGTTTCTTCTCTTTTCTTCTTGTGTTGGAGATATCACTTATTGTACCGTCTCTGTTTATATGCAGTGACTCCTGGTCAGCGAGACAAAAGACATGTTTCTCCGTTTTGTTTTATTGATTTGATTTGATTTGATTTGATTTGATTTGACTTTACTCACAGGTTATGTCAGTGGTTTTAGTGGGGTTTTCTAAAAATTTTGCTCGGATTGCTCTGTAAACAGCCACGTGATCTGGTGGTTTTGGTGGGGTTTTCTAAACATTGCTTGGACAGCCCTGTAAACAACCACATGATCTGGTGGTTTTGGTAGGGTTTTCTAAGTTAGCTCGAACTGCCCTGCAAACAGCCACGTGATCTGGTGGTTTTGTTAGGGTTTTCTAAGTTAGCTCGGACTGCCCTGCAAACAGCCACGTGATCTGGTGGTTTTAGTAGGGTTTTCTAAGTTAGCTCGGACTGCCCTGCAAACAACCACGTGATCTGGTGGTTTTAGTAGGGTTTTCTAAAAATTGTTGCTCGGATTGCTCTGTAAACAGCCACGTGATCTGGTGGTTTTGGTGGGGTTTTCTAAACATAGCTTGGACAGCCCTGTAAACAGCCACATGATCCGGTGGTTTTGGTAGGGTTTTCTAAGTTAGCTCGGACTGCCCTGCAAACAGCCACGTGATCTGGTGGTTTTGTTAGGGTTTTCTAAGTTAGCTCGGACTGCCCTGCAAACGGCCACGTGATCTGGTGGTTTTAGTAGGGTTTTCTAAGTTAGCTCGGACTGCCCTGCAAACGGCCACGTGATCTGGTGGTTTTAGTAGGGTTTTCTAAGTTAGCTCGGACTGCCCTGCAAACAGCCACGTGATCTGGTGGCTTTAGTAGGGTTTTCTAAAAATTGTTGCTCGGATTGCTCTGTAAACAGCCACGTGATCTGGTGGTTTTAGTAGGGTTTTCTAAAAATGTTGCTCGGATTGCTCTGTAAACAGCCACGTGATCTGGTGGTTTTAGTAGGGTTTTGTAAAAATGTTGCTCGGATTGCTCTGTAAACAGTCACGTGATCTGGTGGTTTTAGTAGGGTTTTCTAAAAAATGTTGCTCGGATTGCTCTGTAAACAGCCATAGTGATCTGTTTGTTTTGGTGGGGTTTTCT
>JAXRKP010002854.1:10000-22500 GCA_037039925.1 Doris montereyensis
AAGATTGGATGTTAAAGAATTTCAGCAGCTTGTGAGCACAAGAGCATGTATCAATGTAAAGGGCAGTTCAAATGATAGTGTCTTATTAACGCTCGCTGCTACACACTAATTATTATGAATTGTTATCAGTAATTTCATCAAACGGTGGTGGCGTGGGCGTGTGCGCACGCGTGTGTGTGCGTGTGTGCAGGTCTGTGTATGTGTTTACATTTTCATCAAACAGCGTCTGTCTCAATTAGTGTTTACCCTTAGGTGACTAAAATCACGGCTTTGATTTCGAGAGAGGACCTTGTGCCCTGACTATGAAGATGTCCCTGTTATTTGTGTCTGATTGTTACATCTCTCTCTCTCTCTCTCTCTCTCTCTCTCTCTCTCTCTCTCTCTCTCTCTCTCTATATATATATATCTCTCTATATCTCTCTCTCTCTCTCTCTCTCTCTCTCTCTCTCTCTCTCTCTCTCTCTCTCTCCCTATCTCTCTCTCCCTCTCTCGGTCTTTTCTCCTCTCTCTCCTTTCTTCTCTCTCCTCCCTCTTCCTCCCTCTCTCCCTTCCTCTTCTCCTCTTCTTCCTTCCTTCTCCCTCGTTTCTCTCCTCCTTCTTCCTCGCTTCCTCTTTTCCTCCCTCTCTCCTTCCCTACCCCTTTTCCTTCCTCTCCTCCCTCCCTTCCTCTTCTTCTCTTCTTCTTCTTCTTCTTTCTTTCTTCTTCTTCTTTCTTCTCTTTCTCTCTCTCGTAATTTCTCCCTCCTCCACACACACACACGTAAACACACACACACACACATACACACATCTGATCGCCACGAGACTCTGTATATTATGGTGTACGTGGGAAAATTCTGAATGAAACAAATACAGCGATTGTAGCCCTATAAAACGGTATGTCAGGCATGCTTATACATAATAAATATGTCCTGTCATTCACATGTGTTTGACAGCGCATGTGTTTGTGATCCTTGCCATAATATGAATGGTCTTGTATGTGAGTATCGAATACGTGTAAATAATAAAAAAAAAGCATGTGCCTGGTTTGCATGCCTAAGGAAAATGATACGCAGAAAGGAATGTTGAATTAATGTACACAATATACAATCAGAAATAGGTGGAGAACGTTTGCGTCACTGGTAGCCCTACAGGTGCTGACTTTGAATAGAACAAAAAATTGAGTTTTCATGACGTCAACAGTTCGAAATATTAAATGGACTTCTGACAATAACAGGTTTGAAGGGAAGCCAGCAAACCAGAGAGAGAGAGAGAGAGAGAGAGAGAGAGAGAGAGAGAGAGAGAGAGAGAGAGAGAGAGAGAGAGAGAGAGAGAGAGAGAGAGAGAGAGAGAGAGAGAGAGAGAGAGAGAGAGAGAGAGAGAGAGAGAGAGAGAGAGAGAGAGAGAGAGAGAGAGAGAGAGAGAGAGAGAGAGAGAGAGAGAGAGAGAGAGAGAGAGAGCGAGAGAGAGAGAGAGAGAGAGAGAGAGAGAGAGAGAGAGAGAGAGAGAGAGAGAGAGAGAGAGAGAGAGAGAGAGAGCGAGAGAGAGAGAGAGAGAGAGAGAGAGAGAGAGAGAGAGAGAGAGAGAGAGAGAGATAGATAGAGGAGAAACAGACAGACAGACAGACAGACAAACAGATAGACAGACAGACAGACAAATGGACACACAGATAGATATATTTATACAGAGATAAATAGCGATAAATTGATAGTTGCATTCGTAATTCTGCTTCTATTTCTATTTATATAATTTGTGGCGTCGGTGGGCGAGAGGCTAGGTTGCCAGACTTGGGTTCATCAAGTTCCAGGTTCCAAACCTGGCAAAACTAGTTCTGCCGTTGTGTACCTTGGGAATACACTTAGGATATAGCTATAGACATTCGTACCACTGTAGACGGTATATCGACCTTTCACAACTAAACGATTGATTTCTATGAACGTGCAAAACAACAACAAAAACGCCTTTGCGATCATCAACATGGGGCACGAAACTATTGGGACGTAACTCCTCATAATTATGCATAGATACAGGTACACTCATATCAAATGCTCTAGCAAGACAACGCCCAGTTAGCGAGGGCAAAACATAATATCTATCAGGTAGTGTGCACCTGCACGACCATACACGACCATAAGCGAGTACACAACATACACAAGAAAACAAGACCATACACGAGGAAACAAGACCATACACGAGTACAAGACCATACACGAGAACAAGACCATACACGAGTACAAGACCATACACAAGAACAAGACCATACACGAGTACAAGACCATACACGAGTACAAGCACACGAGTACAAGACCTTACACACAAGACCATACACCAGTACAAGACCATACACAAGTACAAGACCATACACGAGTACAAGACCATACACGAGTACAAGACCATACACGAGTACAAGACCATACACAAGTACAAGACCATACACGAGTACAAGACCATACACAAGTGCAAGACCATACAGAAGTACAAGACCATACACAAGTACAAGACCATACATGAGTACAAGACCATACACAAGTACAAGACCATACACAAGTACAAGACCATACACAAGTACAAGACCATACACAAGTACAAGACCATACACAAGTACAAGACCATACACGAGTACAAGACCATACACGAGTATAAGACCATACACAAGTACAAGACCATACACAAATACAAGACCATACACGAGTATAAGACCATACACGAGTACAAGACCATACACAAGTACAAGACCATACACAAGTACAAGACCATACACGAGTACAAGACCATACACAAGTACAAAACATACACAAGTACAAGACCATACACAAGTACAAGACCATACACAAGCACAAGTACAAGACCATACACAAGTACAAGACCATACACAAGTACAAGACCATACACAAGTACAAGACCATACACAAGTACAAGACCATACACAAGTACAAGACATACACACGCACAAGTACAAGACCATACACAAGTACAAGACCATACACAAGTACAAGACCATACACAAGTACAAGACCATACACAAGTACAAGACCATACACAAGACACGAGACCATGCAAGTACAAGACCATACACAAGTACAAGACCATACAGAAGTACAAGACCATACACAAGTACAAGACCATACACAAGTACAAGACCATACACAAGCACAAGACCATACACAAGTACAAGACCATACAGAAGTACAAGACCATACAGAAGCACAAGACCATACACATGTACAAGACAACCTACGAGTACAAGACCATACACAAGTACAAGACCATACACAAGCACAAGTACAAGACCATACACAAGTACAAGACCATACACAAGCACAAGACCATACACAAGTACAAGACCATACACAAGTACAAGACCATACACAAGCACAAGACCATACACAAGTACAAGACCATACAGAAGTACAAGACCATACACAAGTACAAGACCATACACAAGTACAAGACCATACACAAGTACAAGACCATACACATGTACAAGACAACCTACGAGTACAAGACCACACACAAGTACAAGACAAGACATACAGAAAGTACAAGACCATACACAAGTACAAGACCATACACAAGTACAAGACCATACACAAGTACAAGACCATACAGAAGTATGAGACCATACAGAAGTACAAGACCATACACAAGTACAAGACCATACAGAAGTACAAGACCATACACAAGCACCATACACCATTACAAAACTATACACAAGTACAAGATCATACACCATTACAAAACTATACACAAGTACAAGACCATACACAAGTACAAGACCATACACGAGTACAAGACCATACACAAGTACAAGACCATACACAAGTACAAGACCATACACAAGTACAAGACCATACACAAGTACAAGACCATACACAAGTACAAGACCATACACAAGTACAAGACCATACACGAGTACAAGACCACACACAAGTACAAGACCATACACAAGTACAAGACCATACACAAGTACAAGACCATACACAAGTACAAGACCATACACAAGTACAAGACCATACACCATTACAAGACCATACACAAGTACAAGACCATACACCATTACAAGACCATACACAAGTACAAGACCATACACCATTACAAGACCATACACAAGTACAAGACCATACACCATTACAAGACCATACACAAGTACAAAAACCATACACCATTACAAGACCATACACAAAAAACAAGACCATACACACGGTACAAGACCAAACAAAAGTACGAGAACATACACCATTACAAGACCATACACAAATACAAGACCATACACAAGTACAAGACCATACACCATTACACGACCATACACGAGTACGAGACCATACACAAGTACAAGACCATACGCAAGTACAAGACCATACACAAGAAAACAAGACCATACACAAGAAACAAGATCATACACACGTACAAGACCATACACGAGTATAAGACCATACACGAGTACGAGACCATACACAAGAAACAAGACCATACACGAGTACAAGACCATACACAAGTACAAGATCATACACATACAAGACATACACAAGTACAAAACCATACACCATTACAAGACCATACACAAGAAACAAGACCATACACGAGTACAAGACCATACACAAGTACAAGATCATACACAAGTACAAGACCATACACAAGTACAAGACCATACACGAGTACAAGACCATACACAAGTACACGATCATACACAAGTACAAGATCATACACAAGTACAAGACCATACACAAGTACAAGATCATACACAAGTACAAGACCATACACAAGAAACAAGACCATACACAAGAAACAAGACCATACACAAGTACAAGACCAAACACGAGTACAAGACCATACACGAGTACAAGACAATACACAAGTACAAGACTATTCACAAAGTATAAGACTATTCATAAAGTACAAGACCATTTACAAAGTACAAGACCATTTACAAAGTACAAGACCATTCACAAATTAAAGCCCATTCATAAGTACAAGACCATACATACGCACAAGACCATTCACAAAGTACATGACCACTTACAAAGTACAAGACTATTCATAAAGTACAAAACCATTCACAAAGTACAAGACTATTCATAAAGTACAAAACCATTCACAAGTACAAGACTATTCACAAAAGTAGAAGACTATTCCCAAAGTAGAAGACCATTCACAAAGTACAAGACTATTCACAAAGTAGAAGACTATTCACAAAGTACAAGACTATTCACAAAGTACAAGACTATTCACAAAGTACAAGACTATTCACAAAGTAGAAGACTATTCACAAAGTACAAGTCTATTCACAAAGTACAAGACTATTCACAAAGTACAAGACTATTCACAAAGTACTAGACTATTCACAAAGTACAAGACTATTCACAAAGTACAAGACTATTCACAAAGTACAAGATTATTCACAAGTACTAGGCTATTCACAAAGTACAAGACTATTCACAAAGTACAAGACTATTCACAAAGTACAAGACCATAGACAAGTACAATACCATTCATACACAAAAGACCACGATTATACTCAAGAAAAAGGCCATGTATTCGTACAAGATTATGCTCCAAGAAAAACCCATACATTCGTATATGATTATATACAAGCAAAAGACTATACATTCGTACAAGATTATACACAAGCAAAAGACCATACATACGTACAAGATTATACACAAGCAAAAGACCATATATACGTACAAGATTATACACATGCTAAATATCATACATACGTACAAGATTATACACATGCTAAATATCATACATACGTACAAGATAATACACAAGCAAAAGATCATACATACAAGATTATACACAAGCAAAAGACCATACATACGTACAAGATTATACACATGCTAAATATCATACATACGTACAAGATTATACACAAGCAAAAGACCATACATACGTACAATGATTATACACAAGCAAAAGACCATACATACGTACAAGATTATACACAAGCAAAAGATCATACATACGTACAAGATTATACAATAAGCAAAAGACCATACATTCGTACAAGATTATACACAAGCAAAAGACCATACATTCCTACAAGATTATACACAAGCAAAAGACAATACATACGTACAAGATTATACACATAAAAGACCATACATAACAAGATTATACACAAGCAAAAGACCATACATTCGTACAAGATTATACACAAGCAAAAGACCATACATTCGTACAAGATTATACACGTGCTAAATATCATACATACGTACAAGATTATACACAAGCAAAAGATCATACATACGTACAAGATTATACACATGCTAAAGATCATACATACGTACAAGATTATACACATGCTAAAGACCATACAAGATATACACAAATACCATTTATATGTACAAGATTATACACATGCACAAGACCATACACAAATACAATACCAAGATTATACAAGACCATAGTTCTTAAGCAAAAGACCATACACAAATACAAGACCAAGATACGTACAAGACCATAGTTCTTACAAGACCATACACAAATACAAGACAAAGATACGCACAAGACCATGCTACAAGACCATACACAAATACAAGACCAAGATACGTACAAGATTATACACTTACTAAAGATCATACACAAATACAAGACCAAGACATGCTAAAGACCATACATAGTACAATGTACAAGACCAGAGATTTACAAGACCATAGTAGTTCTTACAAGACCATACACAAATACAAGACCAAGATACGTACAAGACCATAGTTCTTACAAGACCATACACAAATACAAGACAAAGATACGTACAAGACCATAGTACTTACAAGACCATACACAAAATTCTTACAAGACCATAAATACAAGACCAAGTACTTACAAGACCATAGTACTTACAAGACCATAGTACTTACAAGACCATACAAGACCATAGTAAATACAAGACCTTACAAGACCATAGTACTTACAAGACCATACACAAATACAAGACCAAGATACGTACAAGACAAGACCATAGTTCTTACAAGACCATACATAAATACAAGACCACTTACCAGAACCATAGATACGTTACAAGACCATAGTTCTTACAAGACCATACACAAATACAAGACCAAGATACGTACAAGACCATAGTTCTTACAAGACCATACACAAATACAAGACCAAGATACGTACAAGACCATAGTACTTACAAGACCAGAGTACTTACAAGACCATAGTACTTACAAGACCATAGTACTTACACCATAGTACTTACAGACCATAGTACTTACAAGACCATAGTACTTACAAGACCATACACAAATACAAGACCAAGATACGTACAAGACCATAGTACTTACAAGACCATACACAAATACAAGACCAAGATACGTACAAGACCATAGTACTTACAAGACCATACACAAATACAAGACCAAGATACGTACAAGACCATAGTACTTACAAGACCATACACAAATACAAGACCAAGATACGTACAAGACCATAGTACTTACAAGACCATACACAAATACAAGACCAAGATACGTACAAGACCATAGTACTTACAAGACCATACACAAATACAAGACCATATAAACTTACGAAACAAAGATACGTATAAGATCATACATACGTATAAGACCGTACATACATACCGGACTATAATGTAAAATAAACAAGTATAGGACCACATACGAATGCAAAACCATACTGAAGTATAATCCGATATACAAGAACAAGACCATACACAATAAGTACAATGCCATATAGAGGTACAATACCATACGCAAGTACAGGATAACATAATGAAATCATTTACATGCACGAGGTCAAGTACGCATTCAATATCGAATAAACGCTGTAAACCTATATTCATTTCCATACCTTACCACACATATATTCAAGTTCGTACACTGATATTGGTGAGTAAAGTCATACAAAAACAAGTCAACAATCACAAACAAGACTAAGCAGATTTCACAGTGATCGTCCCACGGTCCTCACAAGCAAAGTCGTTCTTGCGACAGCATAACAAATGTGTAGTATCTGTCAAGCACCGTCGTAAACCAAGAACATATTTCTAAATGACTGTTTCCTTCGCAAGCCAGAGTATTTTCTGACGGCATTCCTTAGGTGTGAAATCTTAGTTTGGTTTTACCCACAAAAGAACTTACTTTTTGATTGACAGGGAGGTGGATTTTCAGAATGAACGTCTCCCATTGACATGACCTGGTGCCTGTCAAGACGCCAAACGATTTTCTTCTACAAGGAAGACACAAATAACAAATACATGTACTTATAAAATAAGCACATACGCGCATACACACACACACACACACACACACACACACACACACACTATCACGCACGCATCGTCACACACACACACATACACACACACACACGCTATCACACACACACATCCACACACAACCACACGAACACGCACACCCCTGAAGACAAATAAAACCCCCAGAAAAATCCGTAAGTAAACATTCCACCTCGCTTACTACAACGTGCGCAGAGACGATGCATGTTAAGTTTATTATTACTTGGCCAACATTTTGATCAGGGAATCAGAATGAACTTCTTGTTGTTTTACGGGACGGACAGGTGCGATTCTTTGAAAGTTTATCGTTATGTTTTATATACGAGTAGTTCGCTCGGTTGGTAGCACGCTTTCTTTTCATGGCGAGGCGATGGGTACTGACGCAGAGATCGCGGGTTCGATCCCCATGGTGGCCAGGATGTTTTTCTGTCTATTCTTGTATTTGTCTCGTCTTTGTGCCTGTGGAGCTTTCGTTTTCTCTTGTCATTACCTTTAAATGTGCATGACCGCAATCCTCAAATTTCGATTCGTCATTTTGAAGGCTATCGTCTTTTCCCTGGTAGCAATAAATGTCTGACAGCTACTTGTTCAACCACACCCATCATCGGAGTTTTGGGTCGAAAACAGGGCTTTCTGCAATAAACCCCGGTAGCTTTGAAAGCGTTATTTTTGATCACACCTGATGCCACGTCCAAAATCGTTTTGATTTGTGGATCACCATAGGAAACCCCCACTCCCCTACCCCTGGAGAATACACACACAAATAATAAAGAAAATAAACAAAATCACCAGGAAGGCCTTATAACTTACATTATAGTTATATCAACATGAAATGGACCTAACACATGTTATAACATTACAAACGTCGAAGTACGTCTTACAAAGATAATATTCTCTAATACAGTTAACTTACTAGAACTTACGTTTTATATGTGATGATTATGAAATGAGTATCCTCTTTGTATTTGTTTATTTTCAACTGTTTACATTTCTTTAAATTTACAATTGTATTACTGATGATGAATATTGTTATGAGAATAATAATAATACATTCATAGCTGTGAGTGGACTAGTTTTGTTTGGGTTTTTTTTCGTTCCGTTATTCTATCGTCTTTGAAAACAAAATACGTTAATAAAAGTTAACAGAAAACCTTTTGAATAACTAGTATAGGATGAAATGCTGTCCTTGAAGATATATGCCTCTTTTCTTAATTATTATTATATTTTCACAAAGCACAAGTTGCGAACTTGCATTTTTTCATCTGTAATTTTGATAAGTATTCGTTGTAGTATTTTCAACGTAATGTTTATCATCACCTTGCCTTCATGTAGTTCTTATCCTGTGTTCGAACAGGTTCAAGCTCCAGTGATACACATGCTGTGCACAGATCCCAAAAGTAAAGGAATAGGAAGAAAGGAAGAACACGTGGGAGCCAGTCTGGTCAGGGCTGGTTGTCTGGCACTGATTAACAGGAGATTTTGGCCTACGTGAATGAGTCAGTAATCACTGACCCTATGTCCGAAGTAGCTCCGTGAAGGAGGTCAACACCTGCGAGCTACCTGAGGTTAAAACGTGTACTCGTGGGTCGGACAGTCGGCACTTGTAGTGAGATAAGAAACTCCGACTCGTTCTTCTATTGTTGAAAACAACAATTCGTCTCTCCTTGGATATCTTTCTTGTTGCTTTGTTTTTTATTACTTCTTTTTTTCTTCTTCAAAAGTTGAATAACGTTCCTACAAGTATCGTCGCAATGTAGGTTGGGAGTGATAGCAAGTACGGCTGGGAAGATGTCGCATGTGCTACGCCCTTCATCGAATTCTTACAGCTTGTTGAGGAGTTTTGGGGTCGGTGTTTGTGCTGTACAGTTTTCATCAGTGCGGCGATCCTTCTTCTTCTCGCCATTTCTTCGTTTCTACAAAACTATGTGAAAATAAGATGGTTTTGCCCAGCAGACGTCACAAGCAGCCATGAATGACGCGAGCCATGAAGACAGGAAATCCATCAATTTTCAAAGCATCATTTTACAACTGGCACTTATCCTCACATCACTAATCATATTCATGTCTTCAGGCCATTACACCGTTGGCTTGGATGCAAAGCAGATCGACAGAAAGGTGAGTTGATCTTATTTCCATACGTCCACAACATTTCATTTGCAACTAGATCTAGTAAAGCTTTCTTTAGTTTCATCTATCTATTACAACAATACACATCGATTCCTACGTTTATGTAATGTACGCATATTATGTATTGTTTTTTCTTTGTTAAAATACCAGCACATTGAGTGTTCCATAAGTCTTTAACAACACCATATTAATCAAATGATCCCTTTTTTATACACAATGTGCATCACTGGCTACATCAGATAATTGCAATATAATACGATCAAATAATTACAAAATTATATACACGAACAGTTATTTTGTTTGCCAATACATAATATGGACACACAAATTCATACATCTTATGCATGAAATGACCATTACAATTCAAACATCAAATGTATAAAATGATCAATGCAATTCATACATCAAATGTATAAAGTGATCATTACAATTCATACATCAAATGCATAAAGTGATCAATGCAATTCATGCACTAAATGCATAAAGTGATCATTGCAATTCATACATTAAATGCATAAAGTGACCATTGCAATTCATACATTAAATGCATTAAATAAAGTGATCATTGCAATTCATACATTAAATGCATAAAGTGATCATTGCAATTCATACATTAAATGCATAAAGTGACCATTGCAATTCATACATTAAATGCAAAAGTGATCATTGCAATTCATACATTAAATGCATAAAGTGATCATTACAATTCATACATTAAATGTATGAAGAGATCAATGCAATTCATACATTAAATGCATAAAGTGATCATTGCAATTCATACATTAAATGCATAAAGTGATCATTGCAATTCATACATTAAATGCATAAAGTGACCATTGCAATTCATACATTAAATGCAAAAGTGATCATTGCAATTCATACATTAAATGCATAAAGTGATCATTACAATTCATACATTAAATGTATGAAGAGATCAATGCAATTCATACATTAAATGCATAAAGTGATCATTGCAATTCATACATTAAATGCATAAAGTGACTATTACAATTCATACATCAAATGTATGAAGAGATCATTACAATTCATACATCAATTGTATAAAGTGATCATTGCAATTCATACATTAAATGTATGAAGAGATCATAGCAATTCATACATCAATTGTATAAAGTGATCATTGCAATTCATACATCAAATGTATGAAGAGATCATAGCAATTCATACATCAATTGTATAAAGTGATCATTGTAATTCATATATTGAATATACATTATGGCTGTTACAATTCCTGCAAGGAAGGTAAAATGTCATTACGATTCACTTTGGATGTATAATGTAAAATAAGTCCCATACTCAGAGTTGAGTGTGCGATAATCAGGAGAAGAGTCCTGATGTTTCTAGGCATACAGCATAATGGTGACTGCCATTGCATTCCACTCCGCCTTTACTTTCACCGTGTCTTAATGCACCAAGCTACCCATTTCGTGCTGGGTCGACAGGACGGCCATGAAAATGTGTTGGGACTGGAATTCGAACTCTTGTCTCTTGGGTGGTAGACAGACGCTCTACCGACTGAGCTATTGACGCTTGTGTGTGTGTATAATACGGCCATTAGTATATTATAACATACATCGAAGATATAATGTGGATATTACAATTAATACATGGAAGGTATAAAATTGCCAATGCAATTCACGCATGGACTGTATAATGTTGCCATTACAGTATACATATATACATTGAATTAGAACGTGGTCATTGCAATCGATACATTGAAAGTATATTATGACCTTCAAAATTCACGCATCGAATGTTTAGCATGGTCTCTACAACACCTGTATAGAAAGTACAATTTGGTCGTATACTGTGGCATTTACATTCATACATAGAAAGTACAATTTGGTCCTTTTCCTGTGGCATTTACAATTCATGCATAGAAAGTACAATTTGGTCCTTTTCCTGTGGCATTTACAATTCATGCATAGAAAGTACAATTTGGTCGTATACTGTGGCATGTACAATTCATGCATAGAAAGTACAATTTGGTCGTATACTGTGGCATTTACAATTCATGCATAGAAAGTACAATTTGGTCCTTTTCCTGTGGCATTTACAATTCATGCATAGAAAGTACAATTTGGTCGTATACTGTGGCATTTACAATTCA
>JAXRKP010002855.1:0-33421 GCA_037039925.1 Doris montereyensis
TTCTCATTCCACGATGCTGTCTTTTTCCCGTCTCCTTTAATTTGTTTCCTACCACAGACCTCTTCAGTACAACTGAGGAGTGTTTCTTTGCCACCTTTTTCTATTGTGCTTTCCTTCAGATCCATCTGTCTTTCACTGATAGATCTTTATATCCTGGATGGGTACATCTGGGTTTTTTATTCGTTTATTTAGTTCTTCTATTTTGAGTTTAATAGCTTTCTTCTTTCATTTCCTGTTTGTTTTCTTCAGTTAATAATCTCATTTTGGCTATCACTAGGTGATGATCACTAAATATTTCAGTTCCTCTGCTTACTCTAGCATCCATTGTACTGTAAAACAGGGAGCTGCTAACTATTGTGTAGTCTATTATTGACTTTTCACATCTGTCTTCATTTACTCTTGTCTATTTGTGAATATCTTTATGAGGAAAAAATGTCTAGGCTATTTTCATGTTATTCTTTAGGCAAAAATGTATAAGTCTCTCTCCATTTGGAGAAGTTGTTGTATCTCCTTCTTTCCCTATTACTCCTCCTGATGTTTTACATTGTTGCCTACTCTAGCGTTTAAACCTCCTAAACCATTAATTCCTGTTTGGGTTTAAGATTCTCTGCAGCTATTTGTAAATCATTTTCAAAGATATCTTTTTCTTCTTTGGGGGCATTTTCGTTTTGGTCCATAAGCTGTTCATAATTTAATTTTCTTCCTTTTGGTTTAATATTTACATCTAATAGGCGTGGGCTTACAAATTTCCAACTTTTCTAGTAGCATGTCTTGCCTTAGCATTAGGAGGCCTACTCCTGCTCTAGCTCTATCTTTGACATCTACTCCTGAGAAGATTAAAGTATGATTTGGTCCTACATTTTCAATTCCCTTGTCCTTTTTTCTTTGTTTCTGTAATAGCCAAAATGTCTACTTTGAATTTTTCCATTTCTTCAGCTAATTCTTACTCTTTTCCATTCACTGTTCCAAAATCACAGTCCGTGTTCCTTTCCAGAGTCGTCTTCGAAAGTTCAAGCCGGGTATATCATTGTATGTATTACTTTGAATCAGATTGTTTGGGATAAGTAGGGGATTAGCCCACTGTACCCTAGCTAGATGGTGGGGCTGCCATCTTGAAGCCCCCTACCGGGCCTTGTCATTTTCTGTCAGGGTTAACTCCCTTAGCCTTTAGTCATTCAAAACCAGCCTACATGGCAGCAGATTGTTATTTTCAGTCAGACTAAGCCTTTGGTCAGTCAAGACTGGCATGCACGGCAGCAGGTTGTTTTCTTTCAGGGTTAACTGCCTTAGCCTTTGGTCAGCCAAAACCTGCCTGTAAGGCAACAGGAGACTCGTGGAGGTCGGAATCATCTACTCTCCGTACAGGTGCTTACATTTTGCTACCAAGATTATATGCCCAATTTCCCTTACATTTTCGCCAACAATAATACAAATCAAAGAAAATCAACACCATGTTATTTCCTGATATTTTAATATGACTTTAAAATTCAAGTGTAGAATTTAGCCAAATTCTGTCAGCTTTAGATGTGGATTGATATCTAGATGACATATCTAGATTTAGAAGAAAGCTCCCTATGAATAAACTAAAGAAGTTGTGTGAAAAAGGCACAAAAACTGTATTTAGAGATATCATCGAATCACAGAAAAACCCTTTGACACATAAACAAAAAAAGGGTTAATCTAATGAAACAAGAAGGAACTACCCTTTTTTTAAAAATTTCATAATACACGTTCACGGCATATGAAGTAAGATGGCAGAAATTCTGACCTTAAGTGACTCAGTGACTCACATCATGAACCTTGATAAGGATATTTAGATTTATATCCAGATCCATTGAGGTAAAGCAAATAAAAGGTAGGCTAGGCCCAATTTTAGATATCAAAAATCAGATGTGAAATCTACAGTCTAGATCAAAAATCAATATCTATAGATCTGAGATCTATCTCGCATTTGGCTATCAAATCTAGATTCATGTCTAGCCCATCAATGGGTGTAAATTTAATCCAGGTGAGCTGTTTTATTATAGACAGAAAATGATGCGTAGAATATGGGTCTATAGATATAATATGATTGTGTTTCTTTTTTAAAAATTGGAATAAAAAATGCCTCGAAAAAAAGTATCGATTGCATGTCCCAGCGATTCATTCTTGAAGACCTTAATATTGTAGATCCACGTTTGGGCCCTCATTAGCGTAGGTAGCTGATTCCGTTTATGCTTTTTTTGCAAGACAGATAGATAATCAGATGAGAGAAAAGCAATTTGTTGTCTAAATGGTAAAATCAACATCGCCACTATCTCATCCATCCCCTCTTGAGGATAAAATAGTTCATTTTATAAAATAGTTCATCTCATATATATATATATATATATATATATATATATATATATATATATATATATATATATATATATATATATATATATATATATATAGATATATAGATAGAGAGAGAGAGAGAGAGAGAGAGAGAGAGAGAGAGAGAGAGAGAGAGAGAGAGAGAGAGAGAGAGAGAGAGAGAGAGAGAGAGAGAGAGAGAGAGAGAGAGAGAGAGAGAGAGAGAGAGAGACAGAGACAGACAGACAGACAGACAGACAGACAGACAGACAGACAGACAGACAGACAGACAGACAGACAGACAGACAGACATAGACAGAGACAGAGAGAGACAGAGAGAGATATATCAAGTAGATCTAGGCTTATACGCCGCATATTTAGACCAGGTCGTCAGCATTAAGAAATGAATTATAATGATTAGTTAAATAACTATTAGCTATATTTATAATGACGTTAATTCTTTATTCCAATTTATATAATGTGTATTTGTATTGATTATTGAGAACAAAGCTGGAGTGCCTTTATAAGGACATTAAAGCTTAAACAATTGAATTGAATCTCAATTGAAGGTGTGTTTGACTTTTCTTTCCAGGAAACAAGGAAACAAGGAAAACGATGTTTGCGATTATCAAGGTTTTCTACGAATTCTGATACTTTTGAAAAATTCAATTATATACTGGGGATATTCCCAAAAACACATTTTTCTTGCGAATATAAAACCTACTGCTCTGAAAGATCAGCTAACAAGATCATAAGAATGATCGAAAAGTATTAACTTCTAAGCCTCTCACATTTAAACAAGACGCTGTGAACATTGCCAACACACAAAGATGTGAAACATTAGGCTTACCGGTCAAGCAAAGTTTTTCTCGTCAAATGGCCTGCGATTTGAATGTTAGAAATAAAGTTACAAGCCTTTATAATCGTACTTGCAACCTCAGTAGTTTCAACATATAAAAGTCTTTACAGCGCAATAACTATTTTACAGAAGTAAACATCTCACTGTGGAGCTTTAGAAATACACACGTCGATATCTGTCTTATTACCCACACTCCGCTTATGTCTACAAGCAAGATAAACTTTTTCTGGTGAAATGGACAAATCGTTATCTACAGTTTGTAAAGCGGGATTTTGGCACGTGTTGGCTTTTTAAATGACACCGCCCATTGCACACAAATGAAGGACATGCTGAAATGATACTGGTCATGTATACAAAAGTAAAAATAAAAACATGAACTTGCGCATGAAGTCCAGATCAATCACAAGGATCGGAAAAATATAAATGTATTGCCAAACGGCATCTCAACGTTGGTAAGTACGTTCCTAACAAAAAAGTTGCATCTGGAAAATGTTGATGTTTGATATATTATTTGGACTTTCGAGGCTATTGATTCAGTACCCCACGAAAGATTATTTGTAAAAGAAAACCAGGCTTACGGTATAGTTAGTGATATATGATGCGGCATTAAATCTTTATCAAATCCAGATCACTGAGTTATAGTTAAAAATAAAGGTTCTAATTTTAGACCTGTTGAATGAGGTGTTCCTCAGGATAGTGTTATGCTATATATAAATTTAATGATCTCCCTGATATAATTAATTCTACTTGTACAATATTTGCTGATATACAAAACTTTATTCACTGGTTAAAAACCATCAGGTATTGCAATATGATTTTTTATACTCTTTGTTTAGATGATGTGAAAACTGGCAATTGGATTTCAATATTCTTAAATGTGAAGTCATGTATGATTGTTGAAAACAACATTTGATAACTTCATATTTTGTTGATTCCAACAAATCCAGTGACAGCTTTTGTACAGTCAAATATGGATATCGTGTACTCTGTGATGAGAATATGAATTGTAATGAATATATTCATGAATCAATAAGGCCAATAAAATGAATGGATCTATTTATAGAAGTGTTTCATATATGGATGTATTAAACTGTTTAATAGACCTATACTGGCATATGGAAATTTATATGGAGCCCATTATTTAAAAAGGCAACCAGCTCTTTTAGGAAAGTACAAAGACATACGATAAGTGCATGAAGAGAATTAGAACATGGTAATATGTCATATGATGAAAGGTTGAAATTTCTTCGACTCCCCTTTCTAAAATACAGATAAAATAGCGGGGGGGAGAATCTTACCTAATTGTATAACATTGTTCATGATATGTATAACATTGATAATAAATCATTTTCACCTATTCTCATTTAAATTGTACTCGCGGAGATAGCTTGAAGTTATACACATTGCAGGAAATTCACTACTTTCTATTGGACATAGTTTTTATATTATAAAATAAGCCAAATCATGGAACAGTTTACAGTTCAAAGGAAAGCAAATTCAATTATTAATTCTTTTTTAAAAAATGCCATTGATATGAGGGTTTTATAATTTAGAATCTTTGCATGATGAATGAATGTGCCTTGTCCTTATTGATTATTGTAAGTTCAATCATCTATAAAAACATCATGGTTGTATCGAGATGTATGGGATATTAAAAGGTCAAATGACATATTCAACTTCTAACACGATATGATAAAATGATATGATATATGATAAAGTAATGATAAGTAATGATAGAAGCAATATTAAAAAATTCTAATGAAACAAATGAGGACGACAACAATGTTAACAATACTGATGATAATAATGAAGATGATAATTTAATAATGCTACCAACAAGAAGAACGTTATTAACAGAAAACCTACTGCAACAATCAGCATCATAGCAACAGACATTTCCAAGTTGTTTTGGATTTTTTATCTTCAGATGCGTTCTGACACAATGGGCAGTGTCATGTGTTTGTCACCACAGTCGCGACGCTAGCATAAAGGGAATATGTCAGTTATTATTCTGTTCTTCTCATTTGGCTCATCATTGTGAAGAGAGGTGCTCGTTCAGGGTAAATGCTTTGTGGGCAGCGGTTCTGAATGCTCCATGGCGAATTACAACGGATTTTGAAGCAAAAAGTGCCTGCTTGGTACACAAAGGCAAAAGGTCGTCCAGCCGTTTTCACCAGCCTTTCATGTGACAACCTTTTTCAATTACCTTTTTTTACAATCTACCCTTGGACAACCTTTCCAATTTCCTTTTACAATCCTACCCTTGGACAACCTTTATAATTTCCTTTTTACAATCCTACCCTTGGACAACCTTTCTAATTTTCTTTTATAATCCTACCCTTGGACAACCTTTCTAATTTCCTTTTGACAATCCTACCCTTGGACAACCTTTATAATTTCCTTTTGACAATCCTACCTTGGACAACCTTTCCAATTTCCTTTTTTACAATCCCTACCCTTGGACAACCTTTTCAATTTCCTTTTTTACAATCTAGCCTTGGACAACCTTTCCAATTTCCTTTTTTACAAACCTACCCTTTGACAACCTTGTCTAGTCTTCCTTTTACAATCCTACCCTTGGACAATTTCCTTTCTTGGACAATTTCCAATTTTTTTTACAATCCTACCCTTGGACAACCTTGTCAGTCTTCCTTTACACCAACATATAGTCTAGTCAACTCTTCCCTTTATCAGTATTTCATTGGACAACTTCGTATAGCTTTTCTTTTTCATTATTTTTCCTTCGATAAACTCGACTATTCTTCTTTTTTATTTCCTTTCATAGTTTAGCCTCACACAGTCTTCCTTTATCAACATTTCGTTCGACAACCCTGTTTAGCCTTCGATTTAACTTCTTCTATTGAAAAATCACCTATAATCTTCGTTTTTCTCAACATATCATTGGAACATCCTCTAAAAGTCTTCTTTTAATTTTCTTTCATTGGATAAACTCATATAGTCTTCTTTTACAACGCTTTCATAGGACAAACTTGACTACTGTTCTCTTACCATTATTTCATTGGACAACCACGTATAGTCTTAATTATACCATTCTTTCATTGGATCAACTCATCTAGGTTTCTTTTTTATTTGCTTTCATTAAATGACCTCATATAGTCTTTTTTTAATCACTATTCTTGTAATGAACAACCACACCCAGTCTTCTTTTTTACCATTTTTTGTAATGAACAACCACGTCAAGTCTTCTTTTACCATTCTTCAATGAACAACCACACCCAGTCTTCTTTTTACCATTCTTCAATGAACAACCACGTCAAGTCTTCTTTTTTTACGATTTCTAATGAACAACCACATCAACTCTTGCCATTCTTCCAATGAACAACCACGTCAAGTCTTCTTTTTACGATTCTACTAATGAACAACCACGTCAGTCTTCTTTTTACAATTCTTCTAATGAACAGCCAAATCAAGTCTTCTTTTTACAATTCTTCTAATGAACAGCCAAATCAAGTCTTCTTTTTACCATTCTTCTAATGAACAGCCAAATCAAGTCTTCTTTTACCATTCTTCTAATGAACAATCAAATCAAGTCTTCTTTTTTACAATTCTTCAAAGAACAACCACGTCCAGTCTTCTTTTTTACCATTATCACAATGGACTACCACGGGAATCTTCTTCTTACCATTCTTCCAATGAACAACCACGTGAAGACTTCTTTTACCATTCTTCAATGAACAACCACGTGAAGATTTTTCACCATTCTTCAATGAACAACCACGTGAAGACTTCTTTTTTACCATTCTTCCAATGAGCAACCACGTGAAGACTTCTTTTACCATTCTTCCAATGAGCAACCACGTGAAGACTTCTTTTTCCATTCTTCCAATGCACATCCACGTGAAGGCTTCTTTTTACCATTCTTCCAATGCACATCCACGTGAAAGTCTTCTTTACCATTCTTCCAATGCACATCCACGTGAGACTTCTTTACCATTCTTCCAATAACAACCACACTCAGTCATCTTTTTTACCATTCTTCCAATGAACAACCACACTCAGTCTTCTTTTACCATTCTACTAATGAACAACCACACTCAGTCTTCTTTTACCATTCTTCCAATGCACATCCACGTGAAGTCTTCTTTTACCATTCTTTCAATGAACAACCACACTCAGTCTTCTTTTTACCATTCTTCAATGAACAACCACACTCAGTCTTCTTTTTACCATTCTTCCAATGAACAACCACACTCAGTCTTCTTTTACCATTCTTCCAATGAACAACCACACTCAGTCTTCTTTTTTACCATTCTTCTAATGAACAACCACCTCAGTCTTCTTTTTACCATTCTTCCAATGCACATCGTGAAGACTTCTTTTTACCATTCTTCCAATGAACATCCACGTGAAGTCTTCTTTTTACCATTCTTCCAATTAACAATCACACTCAGTCTTCTTTTTACCATTCTACTAATGAACAATCACCTCAGTCTTCTTTTTACCATTCTACTAATGAACCACCGCACTCAGTCTTCTTTTTACCATTCTACTAATGAACAACAACACCCAGTCTTCTTTACCATTCTACTAATGAACAACAACATGATCTTCTTTTTTACCATTCTACTAATGAACAACCACATCAGTCTTCTTTTACCATTCTACTAATGAACAACAACACCCAGTCTTCTTTTTACCATTCTACTAATGAACACCAGTCTTCCAAAGGACACCACTCAGTCTTCTTTTATCATTCTTCAATGGACTACCACGTCAAGTTTCTTTTTTATCATTCTTCTTATGGACTACCACGTCCAGTTTTCTTTTTATCATTCTTCCAATGGACTACCACGTCAAGTTTTTTTTTTTATCATTCTTCCAATGGACTACCACGTCAAGTTTCTTTTATCATTCTTCAATGGACTACCACGTCAAGTTTTCTTTTATCATTCTTCCAATGGACTACCAAGTCAAGTTTTCTTCATTCTTCAATGGACTACCACGTCATTCTTCTTCAATGGACTACCACGTCAGTTTTCTTTTTTACCATTCTTCCAATGGACTACCACACCCAGTTTTCTTTTTACCAATCTTCCAATGGACTACCACACCCAGTTTTCTTTTTTACCATTCTTTCAATGAACTACCACGTCAGTCTTCATTTTACATTCTTCTAATAAACTACACACTCAGTCTTCTTTCTTACCATTCTACTAATTAAGACCCACGTCCGGTCTCGTTCTTCATTCTTTCAATGAACAACCACACCCAGTCTTCTTTTTACCACATTCTACTAATGAACAACCACACCCAGTCTTCTTTTTACCATTCTACTAATGAACAAACACACCCAGTCTTCTTTTTCACCATTCTTCTAATGAAGACCCCACATCAATCTTCTTTTTTACCATTCTTCTAATGAACAAACACACTAAGTCTTCTTTTTTAGCATTCTTTTAATGACAACCACACCCAGTCTTCTTTTTATCATTCTTTTAATGAACAACCACGTCCAGTCTTCTTTTTATCATTCTTTTAATGAACAACCACACCCAGTCTTCCTTTTTACCATTCTTTTAATGAACACCCACGTCCAGTCTTCTTTTTTATCATTCTTTTAATGAACAAATACCCAGTCTTCACCATTCTGAACAACCAAGTCTTCTTTTTATCATTCTTTTAATGAACAAACACACTAAGTCATTCTTTTTAGACAACCACGTCAGTCTTCTTTTTTATCATTCTTTAATGAACAACCACGTCAGTCTTCTTTTTACCATTCTTCTAACCAGTCTTCTTTTACCATTCTACTAATGAACAAACACACTAAGTCTTCTTTTTATCATTCTTTTAATGAACAACCACACTAAGTCTTCTTTTTATCATTCTTTTAATGAACAACCACGTCCAGTCTTCTTTTTTATCATTCTTCTAATGAACAACCACGTCCAGTCTTCTTTTTTACCATTCTTTTAATGAACAACCACACCCAGTCTTCTTTTTACCATTCTTCTAATGAACAACCATACCCAGTCTTCTGTTTACCATTCTTCTAATGAACAACAGTCTTCTTTTACCATTCACAACCAGTCTTCTTTTCAAAGGACTAGACCATTCTTTTTCTTCCAATGGACTACCATGTCCAGTCTTCGTTTATCAGTCTTCCAAAGGACTCACCATGTCCAGTTTTCTTTTTTATCATTCTTCCAATGGATTACCATGTCCAGTTTCTTTTTATCATTTTTCCAATGGACTACCACGTCAGTTTTCTTTTTATCCATTATTCAATGGATTACCACGTCCAGTTTCATTTTCAATGGACAACCACATCATTCATTTTCCAATGGACTACCACATCCAGTTTTCTTTTTCATTCTTCAATGGACAACCACATCAGTTTTCTTTTGCACCATTCCAATGGACAACCACACCCAGTTTTCTTTTTATCATTCTTCCAATGGACAACCACACCCAGTTTTCTTTTTACCATTCTTTCAATGGACAACCACATCCAGTTTTCTTTTTATCATTCTTCCAATGGACAACCACACCCAGTTTTCTTTTTTCTTTTTACCATTCTTTCAATGGACAACCACATCCAGTTTTCTTTTTACCATTCTTTCAATGGACAACCACACCATCCAGTTTTACCATTCTTTTTACCACATCCATTACCATTCTTTCAATGGACAACCACACCCAGTTTTCTTTTTACCATTCTTGCAATGGACAACCACATCCAGTTTTCTTTTTTACCATTCTTTCAATGAACTACCACATCCAGTCTTCTTTTTACCATTCTACTAATGAAGAACCACATCCAGTCTTCTTTTTTACCATTCTAGTAATGAAGAACCAAATCCAATCTTCTTTACCATTCTACTAATGAAGAACCACATCCAGTCTTCTTTTTTACCATTCTACTAATGAACAACCACACCCAGTCTTCGTTTTACCATTCTTCTAATGAACAAACACACTAAGTCTTCTTTTTACCATTCTTCTAATGAACAACCACACCCAGTCTTCGTTTTACCATTCTACTAATGAACAACCACACCCACTCTTCTTTTTACCATTCTTCTAATGAACAAACACACTAAGTCTTCTTTTTTACCATTCTTCTAATGAACAAACACACTAAGTCTTCTTTTTTACCATTCTTCTAATGAACAAACACACTAAGTCTTCTTTTTTACCATTCTTCTAATGAACAAACACACTAAGTTTTAACTTTTTTACCATTCTTCTAATGAACAAACACACTAAGTCTTCTTTTTACCATTCTTCTAATGAACAAACACACTAAGTCTTCTTTTTACCATTCTTCTAATGAACAAACACACTAAGTCTTCTTTTTACCATTCTTCTAATGAACAACCATACCCAGTTTTCTTTTTACCATTCTTCTAATGAACTACCACGTCCAGTTTCTTTTTACCATTATTCCAATGAACTACCACGTCCAGTTTTTTTTACCATTCTATTAATGGACAACCATGTCCAGTATTCTTCTTGTCGATATTAATTGGACATTTGTTTTTCAGTCCTTTTATGTCGATTATTTAATGGAATATTGTGTTTCATATTCTGTTGATCATGCTTTAAATGGACAACGTTGTTCCAGTTTGTTTTTTTGCCCTTCTTTGATTGGACAATCTTGGCCAGTTTCCTTTTTGCCATTCTTCGATCAGACAATCTTGACCAGTCTCCTTTTTGCCGATCTTTCATTGGACAATGTTGTCCAGTATTCTTTTTTTCCAATCTTCCAATGGACAACGATGTTCAAACTTCTTCATTAGAAAATTTCCTTTTGTAGTAATATTTTGCGCCATTTTGTCCACTCTTCTTTGTGCAATTCTTTGATTGGAGAACCTTATTCATTCTTCTTCCATTAGACAATACTGATCAGCTTCCTTTATACCGATCATTCATTGGACAATGTTGTCTAGTTTTCTCTTTGCTGTCCTTTCTTTGGACAATGTTGTTCAGTCTTCTTTTTTGCAAACACTCATTGGACAATTTTGTTCAGTTTTCTTCTTGCCATTCTTCTGATAGACAATTTTGTCCAGTCTTCTATTTTATTTTCTTTCATTTGACAATCTTGTCGTCCTCTCTTTTTTTCGCCATTATTTAATTGGACAATTTATCAAATCTTCTTTTGGCCATTCTTCCGTTGGACAGTCTTGTCGAACCTTCTTTTTGCCCTCCTTGAATTGGACAATTTTGTCCAATCTTCTTCTCGCCATTCTTTCATTGGAAAATCTTGTCCAGTCTCCTTGTCGCCATTCTTTCATTGGGCAATCTTGTCCAGTCTTCTTCTCACTATTCTTTCATTGGAAAATCTGGTCAAGTTTTCTTTTTGTCATTTTTCAAACGAACAACAGCGTCCAATCTTTTGTTTTTCCGTTCGTTTATCGGACAATCTTGTCCATTCTTCAGTTTACCATTCTGTCAGTGGACAACTTCTACTTTTGTCGTCTTTGAGTTAGACAATTTGGTCAAATCTGATTTTTGTCGTTCTATCATTGGACAACCTTGTCCAGTCAAATTGTTATAATTCATTTATTGGACAACCTTTTCCAGTCTCCTTTTATACCATATTTTCATTGGATAACCTCGTCCAATCTTCATTTTACCATTCTGCCATTGACAACGTCGTCCAACCATTGACAGGACACCATTGGTTCTTAAAACAAATGTACGTTAATTTAGTATCACGATACAGCACAAAAAAGTGCTACGTCACAAGAGAGTCACACTATAGCCACATGGAACGTTCGTACATTATACCAACTAGTCAAACTCGAAATTTGGACACAAGAAAGGAATAAATTTAAAATACAAATAGTCAGCAGAAGCGAAACATGGAAGAGGAGTGGGAATACTGTTTGACAACCAGACAAGCCGGTCTATTGTGGGTTTTGGGAAATTTTCGATATAATTCTACTACGAAACTAAAAGACAACGCTTTTATTTGACTGTGATACCTCAAACAGCGACGAAAGTGATATAGAAGTATTGTACGAGAACTTAGAGAGGGGCAAAAGACAAATGCAAGAGTCAAGAAACCACTATCGTAATGTGCGACTTTAACGCAAAAGTAGGTAGTGAAAGAGTTGAAAACATCGTCAGCGGATATGGTTGTGAAACACAAAACGAAAGACGAACCATGTTAATTGAGCTCGAAAGAAAAGACGATGGGATTAGAAAGAATACAAAGAGATAAAACAACGATACGAACATATCAGAAGTAACAGAAAATACAGAAAATTATTGGACTGATTTAACAAAATGCCTAATTCAGGATATTATTCCCATCAAAAAGCATGAAACAAATAAACAAATTGATGACACAGGAAATAGTACAAATGATGAGTAGACGAAGCAAGTTGGAAAAGAGTAGTATTGAATACAAACAAGTAGCCAAACCTATAAAGAAAGAGTGCATCAAGGCAAAGAACAATCCATAGATATAGAAAGCCAACACATTGAAAAAAATTGGATCAAAACACAAAAGAATTACATGAGTCGATCAAACACTTGACAGGAAGAAACTTTACACAAGGAAAATGTGAAAGAGACTTCCTGAGAAACGTCATAATGAACACCCAAGATATTTTACAACGCTGGGCTGAATATATAAAAATCTGTATTCAGATGAGGAAAGAGATAGTAACCAAATAAATTCAGATACAGAAGACATAAGCGGCAAAACATACTAAGAGAAGAGGTAGCAACTGCATGTACAGAGATGAAAAAGAAAAAGCGGTTGGCCAAGATAGTATTTCTATTGAAATGATAGATACCCTGGTAGACCTTTGGGTTGATATTCTAGTCACGATATTCAATACCATTTATGAAAATGGGGTTTTACCAAATGAGCTTAGAAAATCTGCGTTTATCAATCTACCAAAAAAGCCAGGAGCAATAGATTGCGATCGACATCGAACCATTAGTATCATGAGTCAGGCAACAAAGATATTATTTCATATTATAATGAAAAGAATGGGAAATAAAAATCACACCGGAAAAAGGCAAAGAACAGTTTGGATTTGTAAAGGACACCAGACCTCTTCAACATATATAATGAAATCATCTTCCGTGAAATTGAAAATATGAGAGGTATAAGCATTGGTGGCATTAACCTGACCAACATGACATACGTAGATAATACCGTGTTAATGACATACACCAGATATTAGACAAATTAGTAGACATTAGTGAGACAAAAGGATTATACCGAACGTGAAAAAGACAATACATAGTAGCTTGTAAACAAGATGATAACCTGTCTTTCAATTCAACAAGTAGAGGGAAAGTATAAAACAAGTAACAAAGTTAAATACCTCGGCGCAATCCTCCAATCACAACAAACAAATGCAAAGATACCACCGAAAGAAGGCAAATGATAGGAAGAGCAAAACAAACATTGCATAATTTTAGAGCTGTTGTCTCCAATTCAAAACTGAAAACCGACACGAAAATACAAACAGTGCAGACATATGTCTTTTCAACATTATATATGCATGCGAAACGTGATTTTAGATGCACAATGTCGCAAACGTTTAGAAGCATTTGAAAAAATAACAAACATGTAAGTTCTAGTAAAAATTGGAAAGAACTTATGAAGAATACCAACACATGGCAAATGAGATTTTTTGGCCATGTGTGGAAACAAAATAGACTAGAAAAACTAGCAACATCTGGATTCATAGAGGGAAAAGCTCGTGGCAGACAACGCACCACACACGTAACGACATTAAGACAAAACATGTCGGATATCACAACCAACTCGGATTTTACAATAGGGACTGATGAGACAGAACAACATTGAGAGGGATGATTAGCAACGTGCTGAATAGCACAAGCGTATAACACATAGATGACGATGTCATTGACAACGTCGTCTAATCGTCATTCGTTTTACCATTCTTTTATTCATTGGACAACCTCTTGTTTCATGTTACCCTTCTGTCATTGGACAAACTTGTCCAGTATTACTTTTTACCATTCTTCCATTGGAAAACCACGTATAATCTTCTTGTTACCATTCATTTTCATTGGACAACATTCTCGTCCAATTTGTTATCATTCGTTCATTGGACAACCTTGTCCAATCTCGTTATCATTCGTTCATTGGACAACATCGTTCATTCAAATCTTGTTATCATTCGTTCATTGGACAACATCGTCCAATCTTGTTATCATTCGTTCATTGGACAACATCGTCCAATCTTGTTATCATTCGTTCATTGGACAACATCGTCCAATCTTGTTATCATTTGTTCATTGGACAACCTCCTCCAATCTTGTTATCATTTGTTCATTGGATAACCTCATCCAATCTTGTTATCATTCGTTCATTGTACAACCTCGTCCAATCTTGTTATCATTCACCTCGTCCAATCTTGTTATCATTCGTTCATTGGACAACCTCGTCCAATCTTGTTATCATTCGTTCATTGGACAACAACATCGTCCAAATATTGTTATCATTCGTTCATTGGACAACATCGTCCAATCGTGTTATCATTCGTTCATTGGACAACCTCTTGTTATCATTCCATTGGGCAACATCGTCTTGTTATCATTCGTTCATTGGACAACCTCATCCAATCTTGTTATCATTCGTTCATTGGGCAACATCGTCCAATCTTGTTATCATTCGTTCATTGGACAACCTCGTTCAATCTTGTTATCATTCGTTCATTGGACAACATCGTCCAATATTGTTATCATTCGTTCATTGGACAACATCGTCCAATCTTGTTATCATTCGTTCATTGGACAACCTCGTCCAATCTTGTTATCATTCACCTCGTCCAATCTTGTTATCATTCGTTCATTGGACAACCTCGTCCAATCTTGTTATCATTCGTTCATTGGACAACATCGTCCAATATTGTTATCATTCGTTCATTGGACAACATCGTCCAATCGTGTTATCATTCGTTCATTGGACAACCTCGTCCAATCTTGTTATCATTCGTTCATTGGACAACCTCATCCAATCTTGTTATCATTCGTTCATTGGGCAACATCGTCCAATCTTGTTATCATTCGTTCATTGGACAACCTCGTTCAATCTTGTTATCATTCGTTCATTCGACAACATCGTCCAATATTGTTATCATTCGTTCATTGGACAACATCGTCCAATCTTGTTATCATTCGTTCATTTGGACAACCTCGTCCAATCTTGTTATCATTCGTTCATTGGTCCAATCTTGTTATCATTCGTTCATTGGACCATTCCAATATTGTTATCATTCGTTCATTGGACAACATCGTCCAATCTTGTTATCATTCGTTCATTGGACAACCATTCTTGTTATCCGTTCATTGGGCAACATCGTCCAATCTTGTTATCATTGTTCATTGGACAATCTTCTTTTTCGACAACATCGTCATTTTTATCATTCGTTCATTGGACAACATCGTCCAATCTTGTTATCAAACAACAATCTTGTTATCATTCGTTCATTGGACAAATCCATTCTTGTTATCATTTCATTGGACAACATCGTCCTCTTGCTTTTACCATTCTGTCTTCTTTTTTTTATCATTTTTCATTAATTCATTGGAAAACCTCGTTCAGTCTTCTTTTTACCATTCTTTCATTGGAAAACCTCGTTCTGTCTTCTTTTCACCATTAATTCATTGGAAAACCTCATTCAGTCTTCTTTTCACCATTAATTCATTGGAAAACCTCGTTCAGTCTTCTTTTTACCATTCTTTCATTGGAAAACCTCGCTCAGTCTTCTTTTTACCATTCTTTCATTGGAAAACCTCGTTCAGTCGTCTTTTTGGAAAAAGGTTTTCTTCCTCGGACTTTATTACTTGTAGCTCTGAAGGGAATTTTCTGTAGTAAGTAAAAAGCCATGACGTGAACAATCTTAGTGTGTGCTGTGCCCTACTGAGGTTGGGACATCCTAGTATCGATTCGTTTATATCTGTAAGGAGAGAGTTTTATTTAGAAATATGTAGGATCGTGTCGAAACTTTTAGATTTTCTTGAATTTTCTGGGAATTTCCGTTTCCGTTCAATCTTTTTGTTACGGTTTCTTTCATTGAACAAATTGGACCAGTCTGTATTTTATCTTTCTTTCATTAGAAAAGATTGTCCATTTTCTTTGTACCATTCTTTTCTTGGACAACCTTGTCAGGCCTTTTTTTTAAACAAATTTTCATTGGACAACCTCCTGCAATTTCTTTTTGGCAATTCCCACAATTTTTAACTACATCTTCCAATCTTCTTTGTATTTTTTGTTTATTGAAACAGTTTGTCTTTGTCTTCTTTTTTGACATTCTTTCATTGGACAACTCGGTCAAATATTCATTTTACTATTCTTTCATTGGACAACTATGTTCAATCTTATGTTTACTATTCTTTCATTTGACAACCCTGTCCAATCTTATGTTTACTATTCTTTCATAAGACAACCCTGTCCAATGTTATGTTTACTATTCTTTCATAAGACAACCCTGTCCAATGTTATGTTTACTATTCTTTCATTAGACAACCCTGTCCAATGTTATGTTTACTATTCTTTCATAAGACAACCCTGTCCAATCTTCTCTTACTATTCTTTCATTTGACAACCCTGTCCAATGTTATGTTTACTATTCTTTCATTAGACAACCCTGTCCAATGTTATGTTTACTATTCTTTCATTTGACAACCCTGTCCAATCTTATGTTTACTATTCTTACATAAGACAACCCTGTCCAATCTTATGTTTACTATTCTTTCATAAGACAACCCTGTCCAATCTTATGTTTACTATTCTTACATTAGACAACCCTGTCCAATCTTATCTTTATTATTCTTACATTAGACAGCCCCGCACAATCTTCTGTTTACTATTCTTACATTGGACAATCTCGTTTATATTCTCGTCAATATCTTCATGTTACACTTCTTTTATTGAAATATTTCGTCCAATATTATTTTTACTATTCTTTTATTCGACAACCTCATCTAATGTTCAATTTATTCTTCTTTCACAACAACATCGTCCACTCTTCTTTTCCTCTTTTGTTCATTGGACAATCTTCTGTAGTCTTTTACTATTCTTTGATTGGAAAACCTCGTTCAATATTCCCATTACTATTCTTTGATTGGAAAACCTACTTCAATATTCCCATTACTATTCTTTGATTGGAAAACCTCGTTCAATATTCCCATTACTATTCTTTGATTGGAAAACCTCGTTCAATATTCCCATTACTATTCTTTTATTGGAAAACCTACTTCAATATTCCCATTACTATTCTTAGATTGGAAAACATCCTTCAATATTCCCTTTACTATTCTTTGATTGGCAAACGTCGTTCAATATTCCCTTTACTATTCTTTGATTGGAAAACCTCGTTCAATATTCACATTACCATTCTTTGGTTGGAAAACCTCGTTCAATATTCCCATTACTATTCTTTGATTTGAAAACCTCGTTCAATATTCACATTACCATTCTTTGATTTAAAAAACCTCGTTCAATATTCCCATTACTATTCTTTGATTGGAAAACCTCGTTCAATATTCCCATTACCATTCTTTGATTTGAAAACCTCGTTCAATATTCCCATTACTATTCTTTGATTGGAAAACCTCATTCAATATTCCCTTTACTATTCTGTTCTTTGACAACCTCGTTAAACATTCCAATTATTATTCTTTCCTTTGACAACCTCGTTCAATATTGCCATTACTATTCTTTCATTTGACAACCTCGTTAAACAAACCAATTATTATTCTTTCCTTTGACAACCTCGTTAAACAAACCAATTATTATTATTTCCTTTGACAACCTCGTTAAACATTCCAATTATTATTCTTTCCTTTGATAACCTCGTTCAATATTCCCATTACTATTATTTCCTTTGACAACCTCGTTCAATATTCCCATTACTATTATTTCCTTTGACAACCTCGTTCAATATTCCCATTACTATTATTTCCTTTGACAACCTCTTTCAATGTTCTTTTTACTGTTATTTCAATTGAAAACCCCGTTCAATATTTTCTTTACTGTTCTTTCATTTGACAACCTTGTTCAGTGTTCTCTTTACTATCGTTTCATTTGACAACCTTGTTCAGTGTTCTATTTACTATCGTTTCATTTGATAACCTTGTTCAGTGTTCTCTTTACTATCGTTTCATTTGACAACCTTGTTCAATATTCTCTTTACTATCGTTTCACTTGACAACCTTGTTCAATATTCTCTTTACTATCGTTTCATTTGACAACCTTGTTCAATATTCTCTTTACTATCGTTTCATTTAACACAATCGTCTCAATATTCTCTTTACTATTGGTTGATTTGACCACCTCGTTCAATATTACTTTTAATATTGTTTCGTTTGACAACCTCTTTCAATATTTCTTTTACTATTGTTTCATTTGATAACCTCTTTCAATATTTCTTTTACTATTGTTTCATTTGACAACCTCGTTCGATATTCCTTTTACTATTGTTTCATTTTACAACATCGTTCGATATTCCCTTGACAATGTTTCTGTTTACAGCATCGTTCGATATTTTCTTTACTATTGTTTCATTTGACAACCTCGTTCAATATTCTCTTTACAATTGTTTCATTTAATAACCTCGTATAATGTTACTTTTACAATTGTTTCATTTGACAATTTCGTGCAATATTCTCTTTAATGTTATTCACTTTGCCAAGCTCGTTCAATATTGTCTTTATTATTGTGTCATGTGACAACCTCGTTCAATATTGTCTTTATTATTGTGTCATGTGACAACCTCGTTTAATATTCTCTTTACTGTTGTTTCATTTATCAACCTCGTTCAATATGCTCTTTACAATTGTTTCATTTATCAACCTCGTTCAATATTCTCTTTACAATTGTTTCATTTATCAACCTCGTTTAATATTCCCTTGACTATTGTTTCATTTATCAACCTCGTTTAATAGTCCATTTCCTATTGTTTCAATTGACATATTTTGTTCAATATCACCTCTACTATTCTCTCATTTTACAACCTCGTTCAATATTCCCTTTACTATTATGTCATTTACAACCTCGTTCAATATTCCCTTTACTATTATGTCATTTGACAACTCGTTCAATATTCCCTTTACTATTATGTCATTTGACCTCGTTCAACATTCCCTTTACTATTATGTCATTTAACAACCTCGTTCAATATTCCCTTTACTACTATGTCATTTAACAATCTCGTTTAATATTCCCTTTACTATTCTGTCATTTGACAACCTGGTTCAATAGTTTCTTTACTATTCTGTCATTTCACAACCTCGTTCAATATTCCCTTTACTATTTTGTCATTTGAAAAACCTCGTTCATTATTTTCTTCACTATTCTGTCATTTGACAACCTCGTGCAATATTCCCTTGATTATTCTGTCATTTCACAACCTCGTTCAATACTCCCATTACTATTGTTTTACTTGACAATCTCGTTCAATAGTCCCATTACTATTGTTTTACTTGACAATCTCGTTCAATATTCCCATTACTATTGTTTTACTTGACAATCTCGTTCAATATTCCCATTACTATTTTGTCATTTGACGAAATCATTTAATATTCCCTTGACTCTCCTGTCATTTGACAACCTCGTTCAATAATCACTTTACTATTCTGTCATTTTACAACCTTGTTCAATATTTCCATTGCTATTCTGTCATTTGACAACCTCGTTCAATATTCTCTTTACTATTCTGTCATTTGACAATCTCGTTCAATATTCTCTTTACTATTCTGTCATTTAACAAGCTCGTTCAATATTCCTTTTACTCTTCTGTCTTTTGACAAACGTGTTCAATATTCCCTTGACTATTCTGTCATGTTGACAACCTCGTACAATAATCCCATTTATTGTTTCATTTGACAACATCGTTCAATATTCCCTTTACTATTCTGTCATTTAACAACCTCGTTCAATATTCCCTTTACTATTCTGTCATTTAACAACCTCGTTCAATATGCCCTTTACTATTCTGTTATTTGACAACTTCAATCAAAAATTCCCATTACTATTTTGTTATTAGACAGCCTCGTTCAATATTCCCATCAACATTATATCATTTGATAACTTCGTTCAATATTCCCTTTACTATTCAGTTATTTGACATTCTCTTTACTGTTGTTTCATTTGACAACCTCATTCAATATTCTCTTTACTGTTGTTTCATTTGACAACCTCGTTCTATATTCCCTTTACTGTTGTTTCATTTGACAACCTCATTCAATATTCTCTTTACTGTTGTTTAATTTCACAACCTCATTCAATATTCTCTTTACTGTTGTTTCATTTGACACCCTCATTCAATATTCCCTTTACTGTTGTTTCATTTGACCACCTCGTTCAATATTCCCTTTACTGTTGTTTCATTTGACCACCTCGTTCAATATTCTCTTTACTGTTGTTTCATTTGGACAACCTCATTCAATATTCTCTTTACTATTGTTTCATTTGACAACCTCGTTCAATATTCCCCTTTACTATTGTTTCATTTGACAACCTCGTTCAATATTCCCTTTACAGTTGTTTCATTTCACAACCTCGTTCAATATTATGTTACTATTGTTTCATTTGAAAGCCTCGTTCAATATTATGTTTACTATTGTTTCATTAGACGACCTTGTTCAATAATCTCTTTACTATTGTTTCATTAGACAACCTTGTTCAATAATCTCTTTACTATTGTTTCATTTGACAACCTTGTTCAATAATCTCTTTACTATTGTTTCATTAGACGACCTTGTTCAATAATCTCCTTTACTATTGTTTCATTAGACAACCTAGTTCAATAATCTCTTTACTATTGTTTCATTAGACAACCTTGTTCAATAATCTCTTTACTATTGTTTCATTAGACAACCTTGTTCAATAATCTCTTTACTTTTCTCTCTTTGGACAACATCGTTTAGTTCTTTATTTACTATTCTTTCCTTTGCTACTTTGTCCAATCCTACTTTCTCCCTGTTGAGAACATCCTTTTAGCGTCGTTTACCATTCTTTTATTGGACAATCTCGTGCTATCTGCATTTTATTATTCTTTCATTTTAGCATTGGACAACCTTATCCAATATTCTCTTTAACGTTCTTTCATTGGACAACCCTTTATCCAATATTCTCTTTACCGTTCTTTCATTTGACAACCTCGCCCAATCTTCTTTTTACTGTTCTTTTATTAGACAACCTCGTCCATTCTTTTTTAAAGTTCTTTCATTGGACAACGTTTCCCTGTAATTTTTTTTTTAAGTTCTTGTACACCTCATCTAATCCCCTTTGAGCAATCCTTCATTGGAGAACCTCGCCCAATCCTGTTTTATCATTCTCTCATTGGACAATATTGTCAAAACTTTTTAATACCATTCTTTCATTGTGCAATCTTGCCCCAGTCTTTTTGTTACCACTCTTCCATTGTATATTCTCGTCCAATCTATTTGTTTATCATTCCTTCATAAGACAACCTCGTACAACCGTTTTTGTGCCATACTTCGATTTGACAACATTAAGCATTATTTCATTGGATAATCTTGTCTAACTATTGGACACCCACGATCAGTCTGTCTTTTTCGCCATTTATTTATTGCACAGTTTGGTCCAATCTTCCTTTGACAATTTTGTCATTATACAGCCTTCTCCAATCTTGTTTTTACTATTCCTTCCTTGAAGAACATTGTCCAATGTTTCTTTTTACCATTATTTCATTGGCCAACAGCATCATGTAATCTTGTTTTTACCATTGTTTCATTAGATAACCTCCCTTTCACCAATGTACAAACTCTTCTAATATGCATTTTAACATTCTTTAATTGGACAATCTAGTCCGGTCTTCTTCGTCTCATTGATTCATTAAACAACCTCATTATCTCTTCCTTACACCATTCTTTCATTGCGAAACCTCATTCAGTGCTCCTTTCAATTTTTGTTTCCATTGGATACCCTCATTCAGTCTTCTTTATACCATTCTATCATTCGACAACCTCATTCAGTCTTCTTTATACCATTCTACCATTCCACAACCTCATTCAGTCTTCTTTATACCATTCTATCATTGAAAAACCTCATTCAGTCTTCTTTATACCATTCTATCATTGGATACCCTCATTCAGTCTTCTTTATACCATTCTATCATTCCACAACCTCATTCAGTCTTCTTTATACCATTCTATCATTCCGCAACCCTCATTCAGTCTTCTTTATACCACTCTACCATTCGACAACCTCATTCAGTCTTCTTTATACCACTCTACCATTCGACAACCTCATTCAATCTTCTTTATGCCATTCTATCATTGGAAAACCTCATTCAGTCTTCTTTATACCATTCTATCATTCGACAACCTCATTCAGTTTCGTTTTAACATTATATCATTGGACAACCTAATTCAGTCTTCTTTGATGCAATTATTTCACTCGACAATCTCATTCAGTCTTCTTATACCCTTCTTTCATTAGAAAACCTCATTCAGTCTTCTTTTATACCCTTCTTTCATTAGAAAACCTCATTCAGTCTTCGCTTTAACGTTGTTTCATTGAACAACCTCATTTAGTTTTCTTTTATACCATTCTTTCATTGGACAACCTCATTCAGTTTTCTGTAATCATTTATTTCATTAGACAACCTGGTCAAATCTTCATTTTACAACTCTTTCATAGGCCAACCTAGCCCGATCTTTATTTTATTGTTTTTGTTTTTTTATTGACAATCCCGTCCAATCTTCTTCTTACTATTCTTTCATGTGACAACCATGTCCAATATTCATTTTGCTATTCTTTCATGTGACAACCATGTCCAATATTCATTTTGCTATTCTTTCATTGGACAACCATGTCCACTATTCATTTTGCTATTCTTTCATTGGACAACCATGTCCACTATTCATTTTGCTATTCTTTCATTGGACAACCATGTCCACTATTCATTTTGCTATTCTTTCATTGAACAACCATGTCCAATATTCATTTTGCTATTCTTTCATTGGACAACCATGTCCAATATTCATTTTGCTATTCTTTCATTGGACAACCATGTCCAATATTCATTTTGTTATTCTTTCATTGGACAACCATGTCCACTATTCATTTTG
Organism: Doris montereyensis; assembly: GCA_037039925.1. Classification (NCBI taxonomy): domain Eukaryota; kingdom Metazoa; phylum Mollusca; class Gastropoda; order Nudibranchia; family Dorididae; genus Doris; species Doris montereyensis. Next base: position 23,255 of record JAXRKP010002855.1, read on the forward strand.
CTATTCTTGCATTGAACAACCATGTCCACTATTCATTTTGCTATTCTTGCATTGAACACCCTCGTCCGACATTCATTTTGCTATTATTTCATTGGACAACCTCGTCCAAAATTCTTTGTTATTCTTTCATCGAAAAACCTCGTCCAATCTTCTTTATACTATTCTTTAATTGAACAACACCTTCCAATCTTCTTTATACTATTATTTCATTGAACAACATCGTCAATCTTCTTTATACTATTCTTTCATTGAACAACACCGTCCAATATTATTTATACTATTCGTTCATTGAGCAACATCGTTCAATCTTTCTTTAACTGTAATTTCATTGAACAACCTCGTTCAATCTTATTTATACTATTCTTCATTGAACAACACCGTCCACCCTTTTATACTATTCTTTTCCATTGAACAACACCGTCCAATATGCTTTTTACTATTCTTCGTTGGACAAAAACATCGTTCAATCTTCTTTAACTGTCATTTCATTGAACAACTCGTCCATTCTTCTTAACTGTAATTTCATTGAACAACCTCGTCCATTCTTCTTTTAACTGTAATTTCATTGAACAACCTCGTCCATTCTTCTTTTAACTGTAATTCCATTGGAGAACCTCGCCCATTCTTTTTACTATTCTTTTATTGAACAACGCCGTCCAATCTTCTTTTTGCTATTCTTTTATTGGACAACTTCGTCCAATCTTCTTGTTACTATTCTTTCACTGGACAATCCTGTCCATTCTTCTTGTTACTATTCTTTTACTGGACAATCCTGTCCATTCTTCTTGTTACTATTCTTTTACTGGACAATCCTGTCCATTCTTCTTGTTACTATTCTTTTACTGGACAATCCTGTCCATTCTTCTTGTTACTATTCTTTCACTGGACAATCCTGTCCAATCTTCTTGTTACTATTCTTTCACTGGACAATCCTGTCTTATCTTCTTGTTACTATTCTTTCACTGGACCATCCTGTCCAATCTTCTTGTTACTATTCTTTTACTGGACAATCCTGTCCAATCTTCTTGTTACTATCCTTTCACTGGACAATCCTGTCCAATCTTCTTGTTACTATTCTTTCACTGGACAATCCTGTCCAATCTTCTTGTTACTATTCTTTCACTGGACAATCCGGTCCAATCTTCTTGTTACTATTCTTTCACTGGACAATCCTGTCCAATCTTCTTGTTACTATTCTTGCACTGGACAATCCTGTTCAATCTTCTTGTTACTATTCTTTCACTGGACAATCCTGTCCAATCTTCTTTTTACTATTATTTTATTGGACAACCCCCTCCAATCTTCGTTTCACTATTCTTTCATTAGACAACCTCGTCCAATCTTCTTTTTACTGTTCTTTCATTAGACAACCTCGTCCAATGTTCTTTTTACTGTTCTTTCATTAGACAACTTCGTGCAATCTTCTTTTCACTGTTCTTTCATTTAACAACCTCGTCCAATATTGTTTTTACTGTTCTTTCATTAGACATCCCCTTCTAATGTTTTGTTTTTTTTCTGGAGCTTTATTTTATTCTTGTTGTTGTTGCTTTGTTTAAATCTTTTCTGTGTGTGTGTGTGTGTGTGTGTTTGTGTGTTACATTTTGATTGAAATTTCATCAAAACATCAAATGAAGGCATTATTTCAGATATTCAGGTATTTAAGGTGAAAATAGATACAATAACTCTTGAAACATCATCAATGCATCTCTATCAAAGTCGAACTTGCTTTGAATGAATAAATTCACAAATATGCAAATAAAGGGCAAACAGCAATGACATCAAGTGAGGAATCAGCAATCAAACCATGGCAAATTGGTAATTATTTGAAAATTACAAAACATTATTAAGAAAATGTTAACATGAAAAGGTATGCATATTATTGGCTATACAAGTTATGGCCTTCACAAGGTGTTTCGTCTCTGTCTTGCTTTCTATAGATTATAGATGCAATGTTTTGAAGATCAGAGTTTTTAAGATGGGGTAGCAATGTCATAATGTTGTGCACGTGGTCTCCATAGTTCCAGTCCTCCATAATCCAGATCGTCTGGTCTTGCCAATCAAGCAGATGTCGTTGACGCATTTTCGTATATGGGTTGTTGTCTTCGTTGTTCTTGACGATGAAGTTTCTTATCCTTTGATTGGTAACGCAATATTCAATAATGAGATCATCAGTCTCTGCAAGAATATCTATGTCGGTTGAAATCTGTCTAACACGAGCTTTAAAATGTCCTTGTTGCGATCTGGCTGTGTAATATGCCTCCTTGTGTCTTCCGTGATTTTGAAGATCTGGACGCTTATTTTATCACAGTTGAAGTTGCTTGATCATATCAGCAAAGCGTGTGTGATTACTGTTACCACCTTGTTGGTTTTCCATGGATGAGTTTTCCTCACTTGTGCGAGAGCTTTCTTTGTCATATTCGGTCTCACTGTCTCACGATAGATGTGTCAGAAATGTGTAGATTTATCTTCTTCTCCGTGTGTTTCGTATCTGTCGCTGTGTCGTCTAGGTTGTCGTCTAGGTTGTTTGATTCACTGATTGTATTTCCGACCATAGACGTGTCGTCAGGTGGCGATGTTACGGTTGACACGCTGAATAAATGGATAACACTGTTGTTACTCTGGATTGAGTCCGTATTGTTGTTGTTTGTTTGTTGAATGTCAGCACGTCCATTTTCTTTGTTTTCAATAAAATCCGTGCTCGTAGATGTTGTTGCTGTCTTCGTTGCTACTCTTGTATGAAGTTGTTGTTTTCAGTTGTCTCGTCTTACTTGGGATGATGACCCGTCGACACACTCATATCGGCCATCTCCATGCCATCAAATCGAAGGACGAGGGTAGTGCGCCTTTATTTCCAGCTACCTTGAAGGATGAGAGGTGATATTCTTCAAATGCTGTTGATGAGACATTCCAGCATCGTCGGAAGTCCGCTAACTGGCATATTGATGTCGTTCAACCAAAATAAACTTGAAATCATAAAAAGGGCGAGAGAGCTCGCGAACGCACGTCTGTCCTGATAGGTAACCAAACCGGAAGTTCTTCTAATGTTCTTTTACTGTTCTTTCATTGGAGAACCCGTCCAATATTCTTTTCACTATTCTTTCATTCGACAACCTCGTCCAATATTGTTTTTTACTGTTCTTTCATTAGCCATCCCCTCTTCTAATGTTCTTTTTACTGTTCTTTCATTGGAGAACCTCGTCCAATATTGTTTTTTACTATTATTTCATTAGACATCCCCTGTAATGTTCTTTTACTGTTCTTTCATTGGAGAACTCGTCCAATATTGTTTATTACTATTATTTCATTAGACATCCCCTTGTAATGTTCTTTTTACTATTCTTTCATTGGAGAACCTCGTCCAATATTGTTTTTACTGTTCTTTCATTGGAGAACCTCGTCCAATATTGTTTTTACTGTTCTTTCATTGGAGAACCTCGTCCAGTATTCTTTACTGTTCTTTTTTCATTGGACAACTTCGTCCAATATTCTTTTACTGCTAGTATTAAACTATATACAACGTTTGAAATGTGAGACATTATTGTCCTCTAACGGTTTTCAAAGTGATGTCACAGAGTCGGTCTCTGCCATAAAACAAATTGAAAAACAGTCGATTAAACTGTGCAAGAACTTTATGTGGAAAATATATGGGTTGGCTCAGGACAAACATTTTGAGGATGTGAACATTTCCTGAAATCGATACAATTTCCTTTTAACCCACAATTTCAATAGCCGGTCGATGTTATCTATTTTTCCTTCACTGTTTTTTTTACCGTCCCAGTAAATTGATTATTTCAAAAATGTATTCCCATGATTTTTACTTCCTTTATAATGACTTCTTTTTAGTATTCTAGTATTGGACAACACCGTCCATTCTTCTTTTTACCAATCCATCATTTGACAACATTGTCCAATCGTCGTTTTACTATGCTCCCATTGGACAATATTATCCAATCTTCTTGACACTTATTTTTATTTGACAAAATCGTCCAATCTTCGTTTTACCATTCTTTCATTTTACAACATTGTCCAATCTTTTCTTTCCATATTTCTATTTTACAATACCGTCCAATCTTCGTTTTACCATCTTTCATTGGAAAACATCGTCCAATCTTCGTTTTACCATCTTTCATTGGAAGACATCGTCCATTCTTCGTTTTACCATCGTTCATTGGAAAACATTGTCCAATCTTCGTTTTACCATCTTTCATTGGAAAACATCGTCCAATCTTCGTTTTACCATCTTTCATTGGAAAACATCGTGCAATCTTCTTTTTACCATCTTTCATTGGAAGACATCGTCCAACCTTCGTTTTACCATCTTTCATTGGAAAATATCGTCCAATCTTCGTTTTACCATCTTTAATTGGAAAACATCCTCCATTTTTCTTTTTACCATCTTCGCAGTAAAAATCGTCCCATCTTCGTTTTACCATATTTCTGTTCGACAACATTGTCCAAACTTTTGTTACCATATTTTCATTGGGCAGTATTGTTCAGTCTTTGTTTTCACCTTTCTGTCATTGGAAAACGTTGTCCAATCTTCTTGTTACTATTTTGTTTAGCCTTTTCTTCATTGGACAAATTTGTCCAGTCTTCGTTTTATCATTATTTCATTGGAAAACATCGTCCAATCTTCTTTTTTATCATTTTTTTATTGGACAACATCGTCCAATCTTCTTTTTATCATTATTTAATGGGACAAATTTGATCCAGTCTTTTTTATCATTATTTCATTGGACAACATCGTCCAATCTTTTTGTTATCATTATTTCATTGGACAACATCGTCCAGTCTTCTTTTTTATCATTATTTCATTGGACAACATCGTCCAATCTTCTTTTTATCATTATTTCATTGGACAAATTTGTCCAGTCTTCTTTATCATTATTTCATTGGACAACATCGTCCAATCTTCTTTTTTTATGGATTCATGGTTGGACAAAGAGGTACGTCTTCAGTTATTCTCTTGTTGGGGAACGTCGTTTAGATTTTGTTCTCACACCTTCGTATCTAGACCTCTTTCATTTTGCCCTCTTGTTCCACCCTCTTCTGCTAAAAAAACGTTCCGTGTAGGTTTTCACCCGCTGCTAATGCAATACTTTATCATTTTGAATGTTCAATAATTTCTTTTCTTGTCTTAAAGAGTTCGAAATATTTTGATGCTAGATCCACTATGTTATTCTTGATGTTTGATTTAGCACAATATAGTTCAGTTAGTTTAAGGTGCCGGAATACCGTAGATGTGTATTTTCAGTGAATGCTTTTAGTGAACAGTAAATATTATTTTTTCTTTCATATCTGATAGTAGTAAATAATAACACCGGAATACCAATGATGTGTATTTTCAACGAATGTTTTTTTTTGGTATTATTGGAGATTGAATATTACATTTTCTTTCATATCTAATAGTAAGAAATAATAACACATGAATACCATAGATGAATATTTTTATTGAATGCTTTTATTGGAGAAAAAATATGTATGTTCCTGTCATATCTGATAGTAGTAGGAAATAATAACGCAATACCATCTTTTTATATAATGCTTTTGTTAGAGATTAAAAATGTGTTTTCCAGTCATATCTGATAGTAGCAGGTAATAATACCGGAACATTGTAGAGGTGTATTTTTACTGAAGAAAAAAACCAACCACTTTGTCATATCTATTAGTAACAGGTGACGTAGGTGAGTTTGCATAACATTAACAGACTGCATGGAAGACACGCGACTTTCAAAAGCATCCAGAAGAAGCCGAAGAGCAGAAACATGTAATCCCTTTCACTGTTCACATGGGCGATATGAGGAATAAAATATTTTAAAAAACATAAAAAAACCCATTTCAATCATTATATAAGATAGCTTATGGAATTGATAACATTAATTTGTTTTAATTCTTTGATTAATTTCATATCATGACGTTTACTCGGGGTGATAAACTTAATATCGATATCAAAAGTTGTTCTACATTAATCTCGAATTTGAAACAAAAACTTATAAGTGTATAGTAGTTTTAAGATTGCCATTGATAAAAAGAGCCATACTGGTAAATAGTGACTTCGGTGGCCGAGTGGTTCGATGTCGTCATGAGGTCTTGGGCTCGAATCCTGGCAAGCACTATCTTGGTAGTATAAATCTGTGTCAGGCTAGCGTCCTGTCCAGAAATTGATTATCATCACTTGTTCTGCTTCACGCGTATTTATATGTATACATCCTTTTTATCGTCCGTCTCCGATGGGACTTGGTGTCAATCCACCTACCTGGACCAGGGTGGGGGGGGGGGATTTTGCTCGACCGACAGCGGGGTTCGAACCCACTACCTTTTAGTTGAGAGGCCGACACATTTCCTGTGTACCACTGTGTCCCCCGATGTTGGATGCAGTGATTCCTGAGTTATAAGACTTACATCTTCATACATATGCAAACATGCCCGAATACAATGATGATTAGATCTACTCTTTTACTCACTTACACACACACACACACACACACACACACATATATATATATATATATATATATATATAATATATATATATAATATATATATATATATATATATATATATATATATATATATATATATACATATATATATATATATAGTTGTTATGTGTGTATTGCGTCTAGAAATATAATTTTTGAATGTATCACACCTAGTAGCACTATTTTGAGATGTTATGAAATTTGTTATGAAAGTAGACAAATAGTGAATGTCTTTCCAAGGCTAGGTGCTAGGGCGAAGCAGTAGGTTTCTCCGCTAATTAGATGCTTCGATTTAAGAATTGAAAATCCGTTTCTGTTTACCTTTAAACGACTTAATCGTAATATCATTCTGTGTTTAGTTATGTTTGTACAAAGCATTTGCATGTTTACTTTTAAAAATATTAACATTGAGTTTTCCAATTCATTCACTTTTTAAAATATTAACATTGAGTTTTCCAATTCATTCACTTTATTAAATATTAACTTTGAGTTTTCCAATTCATTTACTTTCTTTAAATATTAACTTTGAATTTTCAAAAAATTAAACAATATAATAAAACATGGTATAAAAATGCTTTGTACAAACATAAATAAATAAGCGCGGAATGATATTACGATTGAGTCGTTTATTGTAAACAGAAACGGATTTAGCATTAAATAAAGGAGAAAAAAGAAAATGAATAGTTAAATATGTAAACATTGTTATTTTAATTCTTTTCGCCCCTTAACTACTCACAATTGTTATTCCATCTATGTAACATTCCCCGATGTGTGAAATGTATTATCATAATATCATCATAATTATCTCCATTTGACCTTTAAATGCTCCATACGTCTCAATACAATCACGGAATGATTGAACATACAGTAATCAATAAGAACAGTGCACATTCATTCATCATACGAATATTTAAATTTATAAAGGTCCTCAAAGTTGATGGCATTTTTTTAAAGAATTAATACTTTTTTAATTTTATCTTTTGACCTGTAAACTGTTCCATGTTTTGACTGTTTTTGTAGTAAAAAAAAAAGGAGGTCAAACAGAAGTAGAACTGCCTGTAACATATATCTAGAATTCATCTCCCCGAGTAAAATTGATTTATAATCAATATTATCTATATCATGAACACATTTGGAATTCCTTGCTAAACAGCGATCTCAGTCAAAATAAAATTAAAACTATGCGTAGTTAACTCGATTGGTAGCACGCTTTCTTTGCATGGCGAAGCGGTAGGTACCGATGCAGAGGTCGCGGGTTCGATCCCCATCGTGGCCAGGATTTGTTTCTTACTGTTCCTTGTGTTTGTCTCGTCTTTGTTCCTATGGGGCGTGTATATTATCTTGTGTCATTACCTTCACTAGTAGTAGTAGTAGAAGTAGTAGTAGTAGTAGTAGAAGTAGTAGTAGTAGTAGTAGTAGTAGTAGTAGTAGTAGTAGTAGTAGTATATAGTAGTAGTAGTAGTAGTAGTAGTAGTAGTAGTAGTAGTAGTAATAGTAGTAGTAGTCATAGTAGTAGTAGTAGTAGTAGTAGTAGTAGTAGTAGTAGTAGTAGTTGTAGTAATAGTAGTAGTAGTAGTAGTAGTAGTAGTAGTAATAGTAGTCATAGTAGTAGTTGTCATAGTAGCAGTAGTAGTAGTAGTAATAGTAGTAGTAGTAGTAGTAGTAGTAGTAGTAGTAGTAGTAGTAGTAGTAGTAGTAGTAGTAGTAGTAGTAGTAATAATAGTAGAAGTTGTAGCAGTAGCAGTAGCAGTAGTACGATGTAGTAATGTGTTGTTGGGTTTTTTTTGGCAGTCGGAGGAAGGAATAAGTGCCTAGACCTTCTTTGAAAGCAACAACAACAAAGACGACAAAATAACAACAACAAATAGACCAACATTAAAAAGACAACCCAAACTGATAACACTCATCTTCACACGTCATAACACTAGGAGACCCACCCAAGCAACAGTAAGTTTTGGCGTTGGTTCCATAGCAGCACTGAGCAGGTGACTGGATGTAATCGGTGGCAAAATGGGCGTTAGTGCAGTAGCTGACTTCTGTCAGACCTTGGGCTCTGACATTGACACTGATATATACGGTCACCAGTAAGAGGCCCAATAGGAACACTTTTGCCAACATTTTGTTCTGATGTCACTGCCCGGATGACGTTACAGTTCCTTGTAAACCTAATAAAGCTATGAAAAGTACATTGATTGATCATAATGATTGTGATAATGATATAAGGATTTAATTTAAATATGTCACAGACTGAAAAGATTTGAGGTAGTAATTAATAACATATTGATACATGATGTAATAATAATAATTATTTAATAATAATACTAATAATAATAATAATATTAATAATAAAAATAATAATAATATTAATACTTAAAATAATATCAAAAATAATGATAATAATAATAACAATAATAATAATGATAATACCAATAATAATAATGATGATAATAATAATGATAATAATACGATACTAATAATAATAATAATAATAATAATAATAAAAAATAATAATGAATAATAACAATCATAGTAATAATAATAATAATAATAATAATAATAATAATAACAATAATAATAATAATAATTATAATAATAATAATAATAATAATAATAATAATAATAATAATAATAATAATAATAATAATAATAATAATAATAATAATAATAATAATAATAATAATAATAATAATAATAATAATAATAATAATAATAATAATATAATAATAATGATAATAATGATAATAATAATAACAATAATAACCACAATGATAATTATAATTATAATAAATAAAGATGATAATAATGATAATAATAATGATAATAATAATAATATTAATAATGATGATAATATAATAATAATAATTAATGATACTAATAATATAATGATAATAATAATAATAATAATGATAATGATAATGATAATAATAATAAGAAAAATAATATTAATAATAATGATAATAATAATAATAATAATGATGATAATGATAATACAAAATAAAAATAATAATAATAATAATAATGATGATAATAATAATAACAAGAAAAATAATAATAATAATAATAATGATAATAATAATAATAATGATAATAAAAAATACTACTACTACTACTACTACTACTACTACTACTACTACTACTACTACTACTACTACTACTACTACTACTACTACTACTACTACTACTACTACTACTACTACTACTACTACTACTACTACTACTGCTACTACTACTACTACTACTACTACTACGACTACTACTACTACTACTACTACTACTACTAATAATAATAATAATAATAATATTAATAAAAAAAATAATAATATTAATAATTTAAAAAAATAATATCAACAATAATGATAATAATAATAACAATAATAATAATGATAATACCAATAATAATAAGGATGATAATAATAATGATAATAATACGATGCTACTGCTGCTGCTGCTACTGCTGCTGCTGCTGCTGCTGCTGCTGCTGCTGCTGCTGCTGCTGCTGCTGCTGCTGCTGCTACTGCTGCTGCTACTGCTACTACTACTACTACTACTACTACTACTACTACTACTACTACTACTACTACTACTACTACTACTACTACTCTACTACTACTACTACTACTACAACTACTACTACTACTACTACTACTACTACTACTAAAAAAATAATAATGATAATAATAATAAT
>JAXRKP010002856.1:2500-33404 GCA_037039925.1 Doris montereyensis
CTAAAACACGTATAACTGAAACACCTATAATTGAACAATCAATGATTGAAATACCTACAACTAAAACACCTATAACTGAAACGCCTAAAACGGAAAGACATATAACGGAACAATTTATAACGGAAACACCTGTAACTGAAACTCTTACAACTGAAAAACCTAAAACCAAAACACATATGACTGAAACACTTATAACGGAAACAGCTATAACGGAAACACCAATAACGGAAAAATCTATAACGGAGACACAAATGACTGCAACACCTATAACGAAACAGTTATAAAGGAAACGGCCATAACGGAAACTCTATAACGAAAAAATCTGTAACGGAAAATCCTATAACGAAACACCTATAACTGAAACACCTATAACTGTAACATCTATAACAGAAAGACCTAAAACTGAAACATCTATAACTGAAACACATATAACTGTACCATCTACAACTGAAATATCCATAATTGTAACATCTATAACGGAAAGACCTATAACTGAAACACCTATAACGGAAACACTTAACACTGAAACGTCTATAACTGAAACACCTATAACGGAAAAACCTATAACGGAAACACCTATAACTGAAGCACCGATAGCCGAAACATCTATAACTGAAGCACTTATAACTGAAACACTAATAACGGAAACATCTATAACGGAAACATCTATAACGGTAGCACTAACGGAAACGCCTATAACTGAAACACCTATAACTGTAACATCTATAACGGAAAGACCTATAACTAAAACATCTATAACGGAAACACCCATAACGGAAACACCCATAACGGAAAAAACAAATAACATAAACACATATAACTGAAACACGTATAACGAAGTCACCTATAAGTGAAACACCTATAACTGAAACATATATAAATATATAATATAAATAAGGGAAGGACATATAACTGAAACACGTATACCGGAACGACTTATAACTGAAACACATATTACGGAACCACATATAAATGAAACACCTATAACGGAAACGTATATAACGAGAAGACCTATAACTGTAACATGTATAACGAAAAGACCTATAACAGAAACACCCATAACGGAAGCACCTATAACGGAAACACAAATAACGAAAACGCATATAACGGTAACACTTATCACTCAAACACCTGTAACTGAAACATATATAACGGAACCACCTATAACTGAAACACATATAACGGAACTACCTATGACTGAAACACCTATAACTGAAACACATAAAACGGAACCACCTATAGCTGCAACACATATAACGGAAAGACCTATAACAGAAACACCTATAACTGAAACTCGTATAACTGAAACATCTATAACGGAAACACCTCTTACTGAAACACCTTTAACTGAAACACCTATAACGGAAACACCTATAACGGAAACATCTATAACGATAACACCTATAACCAAAACACCTATAACTGAAACGGTTATAACGGGAATGCCTATAACTGAAACACGTATAACTGAAGCACATATAACCGAAACACATATAACCGAAACACCTATAACTGAAACACCTATAACAGAAACACCTATAACGGAAACACCTATTACTGAAACACCTTTAACTGAAACACCTATAACGAAAACACCTATAACGGAAACATCTATAACGACAACACCTATTATCAAAACACCTATAACTAAAACGGTTATAACGGGAATGCCTATAACTGAAACGCATATAAGTGAAGCACCTATAACTGTAACATCTATAACGGACATAACTATAACAGAAACACCTATAATGGAAACATCTTTAACGGAAGCACCTATAACGGAAACACAAATAACGGAAACACAAATAACGGAAACACTTATCACTCAAACACCTATAACTGAAACATATATAACCAAAACACGTATAACGAAACCAGCTATAACTGAAACACCTATAACTGAAACATATATAACTGAAACATATATAATGGAAGGACATCTAACTGAAATACGTATAACGGAACCACCTATAATTAAACACATATTACAGAACAACTATAACTGAACTACCTATAACGGAAAGACCTATAACGAAAACACTCATAACTTAAGCCTATAAAAAAAACACCTATAACTGAAACACATATAAGTGAAACACATATAAATGAACCACATATAACTGAAACACCTGTACCGGAAACGTCTATAACTGAAACACATAAAACAGAAACACCTATAACTATAACTAAAACACCTGCAAGGAAACACCTATAAGTGTTAAACAACTATAAGTGTGGAACACCTATAACTTAACTATATAAAACGGAAGCACCTATAACTAAACCACATATAGCTGAAACACCTCTACCGAAACATAGATAACCGAAACACATGTAACGGAAACACCTATAACGGAAACACGTAAAACGAAAAACACCTATAACTGAAACACCTATAACTAAAACATATATGACGGAATCACCTATAACTCAAAACACATATAACGGAATCACATATAACTGAAACACATAAAATGGAACCCCCTCTAACTGAAACACCTATAACTGAAACACCTATAACTGAAACACCTATAACTGAAACACCTATAACTGAAACACCTATACCAGAAACACCTCTAACTGAAACACCTATACCTGAAACACCTATAACTGAAACACGTATAACTGAAACACCTATAACTGAAACACCTATATAACTGAAACACGTATAACTGAAACACCTATACCAGAAACACCTCTAACTGAAACACCTATACCTGAAACACCTATACCAGAAACACCTCTAACTGAAACACCTATACCTGAAACACCTCTAACTGAAACACCTATACCTGAAACACCTATAAGTGAAACACGTATAACTGAAAAACACCTATACCTGAAACACCTATAACTGAAACACCTATACCGAAAACACCTCTAACTGAAACACCTATACCTGAAACACCTATAACTGAAACATGTATAACTGAAACACCTATAACTGAAACACCTATAACTGAAACACTTATACCTGAAATACCTATATTTGAAATACCTTTAACTGAAACAACTATAACTGAAACACCTATACCTGAAACACCTTTAACTGAAACACCTATACCTGAAGCACCTCTGATACACCTACACCTGAAACACTTAATTGTCAAAATTCCTTTTGCGACGGACAAACGTAGCCGTTCAGGCGTCGTCTTGTGGGAGTCTGCTAAGGGCTTGAATCTGCGTCTTGAATCTGCCTAAAGCCGGCCATCCACGACACAGATTTCCCTTGAGGCTTGGCCTTTCCATGGCCTGAATGCGGCCTCAATTGGCCTGAATGCGGCCTGTTCAGGCCAAAATTTCAACCCTCAAGGCCGCCTCACGCCCTCCTCTTGAATTCTGTCGGCGTCAGATATTTTGTGCCAAGCCTTTAGGCCAAGGTACTGGGAGAAAAAAAATTCGGGTAAATAAAAGTTAATAAAATTGAAATTAGACTTCAGATTCGTAATCAGCGTCGAATTTTAATGCGGAAAAATACCAAATACGTATATATTATTATAATTTGTTTGGTTTTTGAAAACATAAAAAAGAGACTGAATCTCTCTCTCTCTCTCTCTCTCTCTCTCTCTCTCTCTCTCTCTCTCTCTCTCTCTCTCTCTCTCTCTCTCTCTCTCTCTCTCTCTCTCTCTCTCTCTCTCTCTCTCTCTCTCTCTCTCCCCCCTCCCCGCCACACGCAGTGGTTAACTTTTATTACAAACTTAAAATATAATGTGAATTATTCTTGCCGTAGACGACTGGTAGAAAGGCGGGAGGAAACATATGCAGCGTCATGAGTTCTAGGAAAAAACACAATTGAAACTGAACAAGTCAATGTAGGGACGTGTTTGTATGCTAGTCAGTTATTCCTCATCCAAGGCCTAGGCTAGTTGAAGATGGCAAGCATAGAATAATGTCGGTGTGGTCAAGAGAATTTACTCTAGAATTTATTGAATTGTACAAAGAATATGAATGTTTATGGAGAATCAAAAGTAAAGACTATAGCAACAGACAACTCAAAAACAGAGCATATGAAAACCTGGTTCAACTGGTTCACAAAGTTGATAAAAAAGCTGATCGTGATTCGGTAATAAAGAAAGTAAACAATATGAAAAGTTCATTCAGGAAAGAGCTGAAGAGAATAAGAGATTCCACGTAGTGAATTTTAAATCTTCCAAAGATCGACCCGTCGCTAGAAAACGCAATGTTGCGGTCAGTCTTTCATGTGGTGTTATTGCTTTCCGCATCACAGTATCCTGTTTCTCAATAAACGGGCGTACCATTTCAAGAACATGGTAATATATATCCTCATCCATACGCAGATAATTTCTGTAATCAGACGTATAATCAGTCAGTTCCTTCAACAAGTTTGTATGAGTGTGTTTCTGTCTCAGAAGTAGCCATTGTTTACACCACATCGATGGTTTTTGTCTCCGCTTTTTCTTTTTTAAAACAATGAAAATCACCAAGCTTGAGACAACAACATCTACACTACTAGGTGGTACCATACTAAATGAATAGGAAAAACCTGTGTCAAGCCTGCGTTGTGAGAGCAAAACTTTTCGGGCTTGAATCTGCCTAAGGGCTTGAGTTTGCCTAAGGCCTTGAATCTGCCTAAGGGCTTGAGTTTGCCTAAGGGCTTGAATCTGCCTAAGGGCTTGAATCTGTCTAAGGGCTTGAATCTGTCTAAGGGCTTAAGTCTATCTAAGGGCTTGAGTCTGTCTAAGGGCTTGAGTCTGTCTAAGGGCTTAAGTCTGCCAAAGGGCTTGAATCTGCCTAAGGGCTTGAATCTGCCTAAGGGCTTGAATCTGTCTAAGGGCTTGAATCTGTCTAAGGGCTTGTGTCTGCCTGTCAGACACGGCGCGATTTTTGGACGTACAACTGAGTCGTTTGGACTTGTCGATTCTTTTACATTTGTTCATTATAAGCGTAAACAACACGACTTCGGGCGGTGATGTGTATCTATTTGAAATAGAAAACGGAAACCGAGCGGCGATTATCTCGTGTCGGGGGTGAGTCTGACGTCCCAGCAATCAAAATATAAACAAGCATTAGTTTACTAACATTTTAAATACAAAAGAAAATCTTAATTTTACGCGAAGGTTTTGCTAATTAATCAAAGAAATGTGGTTATTATATTAAAATACAGTTCATTTTCAATGAGTTGATCAAACCCTTGTCATGTCTCTAACTGATAACTTATCACTTATACCTACGTATTTGGACAGATGGTGGGTTTTGAATTGAACAACAGATTTGGACATAAAAACGAAATAAAAAAAAGGGCCAGGAAAACATTTCACCAACTCAAAAGCTTACGGAAATATCAACGAGGACGAAACTCAAGTTTGCACAACCGTCGTGAAGACAATATGTTTATAAGGAGCGGAAATATGGAGAAAGAACAAAACAACAGCCAATAATCTCCAAACAATCGTCAACAAATGTCATCTAAAGCACATATAGAGCATCCTTTGGCCGGAAATGATAAGCAATCTTGGGCTGGGGCACAGAACAGGGGAGGAAGCTATTGAAAGAACAATTGCAAAAAGGAAATGGCGTTGCGTGGGGCATACAGTGAGAAAGCCGTAGTCAAGCATCACAACACAAGCTTTCGGCTGGAAGCCACGGGGTAAAAGAAAGATGGGTCGACGACGGAGATGAGAGATGGAGACAGAGATGAGAGATGAAGACAGAGATGAGAGATGGAGACAGAGATGAGAGATGGAGACAAAGGTGAGATATAGAGACAGAGATGAGAGATGGAGACAGAGATGAGTAATGGAGACAGAGATGAGATATGGAGACAGAGATGAGATATGGAGACAGAGATGAGAATTCGCGGGTATTCTTGGCAACAACTGGCCACAATTGAAGGGGTCACAAATACGTCATTTAGGTAAAAAATGACCACAACAAAAACAGTGGACTTAGTAGTCACAAATGGCTTTGGTCGTGTTGGTTAAGCGGACAAACGTTTTTTAACCGTTTAGTCGTGTTGGGTATGTGGACACACGTTCTTTAGTCGTTTAGTGGTGTTTGCTACGTGGATAAACGTTTCTCTAGGCGTTTAGTCGTGTTTGTTACCTGGACAAACGTTTCTGTAGGCGTTTAGTCGTGTTGTGTATGTGGACATACGTTTCTTTAGTCGTTTAGTCGTGTTGTGTATGTGGACACACATTTCTTTAGTCATTAAGTCGTGTTGGTTAGGTCGACACACATTCTTTAGTCGTTTAGTCGTGTTTGTTACGTGGACAAACGTTTCTGAAGGCGTTTAGTCGTGTTTGTTACGTGGACAAACGTTTCTGAAGGCGTTTAGTCGTGTTTGTTACGTGGACAAACGTTTCTGAAGGCGTTTAGTCGTGTTTGTTACGTGGACAAACGTTTCTGAAGGCGTTTAGTCGTGTTTATTACGTGGACAAACGTTTCTGAAGGCGTTTAGTCGTGTTTGTTACGTCGACAAACGTTTCTGTGGGTATTTAGTCATGTTGGGTATGTGGACACACATTCTTTAGGCGTTTAGTCGTGTTGTGTATGCGGACATACGTTTCTTTAGTCGTTTAGTCGTGTTGGTTACGTGGACAAACGTTTCTGTAGGCGTTTAGTCGTGTTGTGTATGCGGACATACGTTTCTTTAGTCGTTTAGTCGTGTTCTGTATGTGGACACACATTTCTTTAGACATTTAGTCGTGTTGGTTATATAGACACACGATTCTTTGGTCATTTAGTTGTAGTGGTTATGTAGACACACGTTTCTTTAGTCCTTAGTCGTATTGGTTATGTAGACACACGTTTCTTTAGTCATTAAGTCGTGTTGGTTATGTAGACACACGTTTCTTTAGTCATTAAGTCATGTTGGTTATGTAGACACACGTTTCTTTAGTCATAAAGTCGTGTTGGTTTGGTAGACACACGTTTCTTTAGTCATTAAGTCGTGTTGGTTTGGTAGACACACGTTTCTTTAGTCATTAAGTCGTGTTGGTTTGGTAGACACACGTTTCTTTAGTCATTAAGTCGTGTTGGTTTAGTGGACACACGTTTCTGTAGTCATTAAGTCGTGTTGGTTTAGTAGACACACGTTTCTTTAGTCATTAAGTCGTGTTGGTTTTAGTGGACACACGTTTCTTTAGTCATTAAGTCGTGTTGGTTTAGTGGACACACGTTTCTTTAGTCATTAAGTCGTGTTGGTTTAGTGGACACACGTTTCTTTAGTCATTAAGTCGTGTTGGTTATGTAGACACACGTTTCTTTAGTCATTAAGTCGTGTTGGTTATGTAGACACACGTTTCTTTAGTCATTAAGTCGTGTTGGTTATGTAGACACACGTTTGTTTAGTCATTAAGTCGTGTTGGTTATGTAGACACACGTTTCTTTAGTCATTAAGTCGTGTTGGTTATGTAGACACACGTTTCTTTAGTCATTAAGTCGTGTTGGTTAGGTGGACACACGTTTCTTTAGTCATTAAGTCGTGTTGGTTATGTAGACACACGTTTCCCTAGTCAATAAGTCGTGTTGGTTTGGTGGACAGACGTTTCTTTAGTCATTAAGTCGTGTTGGTTATGTAGACACACGTGTCTTTAGTCATTAAGTCGTGTTGGTTATGTAGACACACGTTTGTTTAGTCATTAAGTCGTGTTGGTTATGTAGACACACGTTTCTTTAGTCATTAAGTCGTGTTGGTTTGGTGGACACACGTTTCTTTAGTCATTAAGTCGTGTTGGTTATGTAGACACGTTTCTTTAGTCATTAAGTCGTGTTGTTTATGTAGACACGTTTCTTTAGTCATTAAGTCGTGTTGGTTAAGTGAACACACGTTTCTTTAGTCATTAAGTCGTGTTGGTTATGTAGACACGTTTTCTTTAGTCATTAAGTCGTGTTGTTTATGTAGACACACGTTTCTTTAGTCATTAAGTCGTGTTGGTTAAGTGAACACACGTTTCTTTAGTCATTAAGTCGTGTTGGTTAGGTGGACACACGTTTCTTTAGTCATTAAGTCGTGTTGGTTAGGTGGACACACGTTTCTTTAATCATTAAGTCGTGTTGGTTATGTGGACACACGTTTCTTTAGTCATTAAGTCGTGTTGGTTAGGTGGACACACGTTTCTTTAGTCATTAAGTCGTGTTGGTTATGTAGACACACGTTTGTTTAGTCATTAAGTCGTGTTGGTTATGTGGACACACGTTTGTTTAGTCATTAAGTCATGTTGGTTATGTGGACACACGTTTCTTTAGTCATTAAGTCGTGTTGGTTATGTGGACACACGTTTGTTTAGTCATTAAGTCGTGTTGGTTATGTAGACACACGTTTCTTTAGTCATTAAGTCGTGTTGGTTATGTAGACACACGTTTCTTTAGTCATTAAGTCGTGTTGGTTTAGTGGACACACGTTTCTTTAGTCATTAAGTCGTGTTGTTTATGAAGAACACGTTTCTTTAGTCATTAAGTCGTGTTGGTTAGGTGGACACACGTTTCTTTAGTCATTAAGTCGTGTTGTTTATGAAGACACACGTTTCTTTAGTCATTAAGTCCTGTTGTTTATGAAGACACACGTTTCTTTAGTCATTATGTCGTGTTGGTTATGTGGACACACGTTTGTTTAGTCATTAAGTCGTGTTGGTTATGTGGACACGTTTCTTTAGTCATTAAGTCGTGTTGGTTATGTGGACACACGTTTGTTTAGTCATTAAGTCGTGTTGGTTATGTAGACACACGTTTCTTTAGTCATTAAGTCGTGTTGGTTATGTAGACACACGTTTCTTTAGTCATTAAGTCGTGTTGGTTTAGTGGACACACGTTTCTTTAGTCATTAAGTCGTGTTGTTTATGAAGACACACGTTTCTTTAGTCATTAAGTCGTGTTGGTTAGGTGGACACACGTTTCTTTAGTCATTAAGTCGTGTTGTTTATGAAGACACACGTTTCTTTAGTCATTAAGTCGTGTTGTTTATGAAGACACACGTTTCTTTAGTCATTATGTCGTGTTGGTTGGTGGACACACGTTTCTTTAGTCATTAAGTCGTGTTGGTTATGTAGACACACGTTTGTTTAGTCATTAAGTCGTGTTGGTTATGTAGACACACGTGTCTTTAGTCATTAAGTCGTGTTGAATAGGTGGACACACGTTTCTTTAGTCATTAAGTCGTGTTGATTAGGTGGACACGTTTCTTTAGTCATTAAGTCGTGTTGGTTATGTAGACACACGTTTCTTTAGTCATTAAGTCGTGTTGATTAGTTGGTACACGTTTCTTTAGTCATTAAGTCGTGTTGGTTTGGTAGACACACATTTCTTTAGTCCTTACTCATGTTGATTAGGTGGACACGTTTCTTTAGTCATTAAGTCATGTTGTTTATGTGACACGTTTCTTTAGTCATTAAGTCGTGTTGGTTAGGTGGACACACGTTTCTTTAGTCATTAAGTCGTGTTGGTTATGTGGGCACGTTTCTTTAGTCATTAAGTCGTGTTGGTTATGTGGGCACACGTTTCTTTAGTCATTAAGTCGTGTTGGTTATGTAGACACGTTTCTTTAGTCATTAAGTCGTGTTGGTTATGTAGACACACGTTTCTTTAGTCATTAAGTCGTGTTGGTTATGTAGACACACGTTTCTTTAGTCATTAAGTCGTGTTGGTTATGTAGACACACGTTTCTTTAGTCATTAAGTCGTGTTGGTTATGTGGGCACACGTTTCTTTAGTCATTAAGTCGTGTTGGTTATGTGAGCACACGTTTCTTTAGTCATTAAGTCGTGTTGGTTTAGTGGACACACGTTTCTTTAGTCATTAAGTCGTGTTGGTTATGTAGACACACGTTTCTTTAGTCATTAAGTCGTGTTGGTTATGTAGACACACGTTTCTTTAGTCATTAAGTCGTGTTGGTTATGTAGACACACGTTTCTTTAGTCATTAAGTCGTGTTGTTTATGTAGACACACGTTTCTTTAGTCATTAAGTCGTGTTGGTTATGTAGACACACGTTTCTTTAGTCATTAAGTCGTGTTGGTTAGGTGGACACACGTTTCTTTAGTCCTTAGTCGTGTTGGTTAGGTGGACACGTTTCTTTAGTCCTTAGTCGTGTTGGTTATGTGGACACAAGTTTCTTTAGTCATTAGTCGTGTTGTTTATGTAGACACGTTTCTTTAGTCATTAAGTCGTGTTGGTTAGGTGGACACACGTTTCTTTAGTCCTTAGTCGTGTTGTTTATGTAGCACACGTTTCTTTAGTCATTAAGTCGTGTTGTTTATGTAGCCACACGTTTCTTTAGTCATTAAGTCGTGTTGGTTAGGTGGACACACGTTTCTTTAGTCCTTAGTCGTGTTGGTTATGTAGACACATTTCTTTAGTCATTAAGTCGTGTTGTTTATGTAGACACACGTTTCTTTAGTCATTAAGTCGTGTTGGTTATGTGGACACGCATTTCTTTAGTCCTTAGTCGTGTTGGTTATGTAGACAAACATTTCTTTAGTCATTAAGTCGTGTTGGTTAGGTGGACACGTTTCTTTAGTCATTAAGTCGTGTTGGTTATGTAGACACACGTTTCCGTAGTCAATAAGTCCTGTTGGTTAGGTGGACACACGTTTCTTTAGTCATTAAGTCGTGTTGGTTAGGTAGACACACTATTCTTTAGTCATTAAGTCGTGTTAGTTAGGTGGACACACGTTTCTTTAGTCATTAAGTCGTGTTGGTTAGTTTGACACACGTTTCTTCGAAATCATTAAGTCGTGTTGGTTAGGTAGACACACGTTTCTTTATTCATTAAGCCGTGTTAGTTAGGTGGACACACGTTTCTTTAGTCATTAAGTCGTGTTGGTTATGTAGACACACGTTTCTTTAGTCATTAAGTCGTGTTGTTTATGTAGACACACGTTTCTTTAGTCATTAAGTCGTGTTGGTTAGGTGGACACACGTTTTCTTTAGTCATTAAGTCGTGTTGGTTAGGTGGACACACGTTTCTTTAGTCATTAAGTCGTGTTGGTTAGGTGGTCACGTTTCTTTAGTCATTAAGTCGTGTTGGTTAGGTGGACACACGTTTCTTTAGTCATTAAGTCGTGTTGGTTAGGTGGTCACGTTTCTTTAATCATTAAGTCGTGTTGGTTAGGTGGACACACGTTTCTTTAAATCATTAAGTCGTGTTGGTTAGGTGGACACACGTTTCTTTAGTCATAAAGTCGTGTTCGTTATGTGGACACACGTTTCTTTAATCATTAAGTCGTGTTGTTTATGTTACACGTTTGTTTAGTCATTAAGTCGTGTTGGTTATGTGGACACACGTTTCTTTAATCATTAAGTCGTGTTGGTTAGGGTGGACACACGTTTCTTTAGTCATAAAGTCGTGTTGGTTATGTGGACACACGTTTCTTTAATCATTAAGTCGTGTTGGTTATGTGGACACACGTTTCTTTAATCATTAAGTCGTGTTGGTTTTGTAGACACACGTTTCTGTAATCATTAAGTCGTGTTGTGTACATGGACACACATTTCCTTAGTCATTAAGTCATGTTGTGTACATGGACACACGTTTCTTTAGTCATTAAATCGTGTTAGTTAGGTGGACATACATTTCCTTAGTCATTAAGTCGTGTTGGTTAGGTGGACACACATTTCTTTAGTCATAAAGTCGTGTTGGTTTGGTAGACACACATTTCTTTAGTCATTAAGTCGTGTTGGTTAGGTGGACACACATTTCTTTAGTCATTAAGTCGTGTTGGTTATGTAGACACACGTTTCTTTAGTCATTAAGTCGTGTTAGTTAGGTGGACACACATTTCTTTAGTCATTAAGTCGTGTTGGTTATGTGGACACACGTTTCTTTAGTCATTAAGTCGTGTTGGTTATGTAGACACACGTTTCTTTAGTCATTAAGTCGTGTTGGTTATGTAGACACACGTGTCTTTAGTCATTAAGTCGTGTTGAATAGGTGGACACACGTTTCTTTAGTCATTAAGTCGTGTTGATTAGGTGGACACACGTTTCTTTAGTCATTAAGTCGTGTTGGTTATGTAGACACACGTTTCTTTAGTCATTAAGTCGTGTTGATTAGTTGGACACACGTTTCTTTAGTCATTAAGTCGTGTTGGTTTGGTAGACACACATTTCTTTAGTCCTTAGTCGTGTTGGTTAGGTGGACACGTTTCTTTAGTCATTAAGTCGTGTTGGTTTGGTAGACACACATTTCTTTAGTCCTTACTCGTATTGGTTAGGTGGACACACGTTTCTTTAGTCATTAAGTCGTATTGGTTAGGTGGACACGTTTCTTTAGTCATTAAGTCGTGTTGGTTATGTGGGCACACGTTTCTTTAGTCATTAAGTCGTGTTGGTTATGTGGGCACACGTTTCTTTAGTCATTAAGTCGTGTTGGTTATGTAGACACGTTTCTTTAGTCATTAAGTCGTGTTGGTTATGTAGACACACGTTTCTTTAGTCATTAAGTCGTGTTGGTTATGTAGACACACGTTTCTTTAGTCATTAAGTCGTGTTGGTTATGTAGACACACGTTTCTTTAGTCATTAAGTCGTGTTGGTTATGTGGGCACACGTTTCTTTAGTCATTAAGTCGTGTTGGTTATGTGGGCACACGTTTCTTTAATCATTAAGTCGTGTTGGTTATGTAGACACACGTTTCTTTAGTCATTAAGTCGTGTTTGTTATGTAGACACACGTTTCTTTAGTCATTAAGTCGTGTTGGTTATGTAGACACACGTTTCTTTAGTCATTAAGTCGTGTTGGTTATGTAGACACACGTTTCTTTAGTCATTAAGTCGTGTTGTTTATGTAGACACACGTTTCTTTAGTCATTAAGTCGTGTTGGTTAGGTGGACACACGTTTCTTTGAGTCATTAAGTCGTGTTGGTTAGGTGGACACGTTTCTTTAGTCATTAAGTCGTGTTGGTTAGGTGGACACACGTTTCTTTAGTCATTAAGTCGTGTTGGTTAGGTGGACACACGTTTCTTTAGTCCTTAGTCGTGTTGTTTATGTAGACACACGTTTCTTTAGTCATTAAGTCGTGTTGTTTATGTAGCCACACGTTTCTTTAGTCATTAAGTCGTGTTGGTTAGGTGGACACACGTTTCTTTAGTCCTTAGTCGTGTTGGTTATGTAGACACACATTTCTTTAGTCATTAAGTCGTGTTGGTTATGTAGACACACATTTCTTTAGTCATTAAGTCGTGTTGGTTATGTAGACACACATTTCTTTAGTCATTAAGTCGTGTTGGTTATGTGGACACGCATTTCTTTAGTCCTTAGTCGTGTTGGTTATGTAGACACACATTTCTTTAGTCATTAAGTCGTGTTGGTTATGTAGACACACATTTCTTTAGTCATTAAGTCGTGTTGGTTATGTGGACACGCATTTC
This sequence comes from Doris montereyensis, assembly GCA_037039925.1. Classification (NCBI taxonomy): domain Eukaryota; kingdom Metazoa; phylum Mollusca; class Gastropoda; order Nudibranchia; family Dorididae; genus Doris; species Doris montereyensis. The sequence continues at coordinate 15,827 of JAXRKP010002856.1, forward strand.
TTTAGTCCTTAGTCGTGTTGGTTATGTAGACACACATTTCTTTAGTCATTAAGTCGTGTTGGTTAGGTGGACACACGTTTCTTTAGTCATTAAGTCGTGTTGGTTATGTAGACACACGTTTCCGTAGTCAATAAGTCCTGTTGGTTTGGTGGACACACGTTTCTTTAGTCATTAAGTCGTGTTGGTTAGGTAGACACACGTTTCTTTAGTCATTAAGTCGTGTTACTTAGGTGGACACACGTTTCTTTAGTCATTAAGTCGTGTTGGTTAGGTAGACACACGTTTCTTTAGTCATTAAGTCGTGTTGGTTAGGTAGACACACGTTTCTTTAGTCATTAAGCCGTGTTAGTTAGGTGGACACGTTTCTTTAGTCATTAAGTCGTGTTGGTTATGTAGACACACACGTTTCTTTAGTCATTAAGTCGTGTTGGTTAGGTGGACACACGTTTCTTTAGTCATAAAGTCGTGTTGGTTTGGTAGACACGTTTCTGTAGTCATTAAGTCGTGTTGTGTACATGGACACACATTTCCTTAGTCATTAAGTCATGTTGTGTACATGGACACACGTTTCTTTAGTCATTAAGTCGTGTTAGTTAGGTGGACATACATTTCCTTAGTCATTAAGTCGTGTTGGTTACGTGGACACACATTTCTTTAGTCATAAAGTCGTGTTGGTTTGGTAGACACATTTCTTTAGTCATTAAGTCGTGTTGGTTAGGTGGACACACATTTCTTTAGTCATTAAGGCGTGTTGGTTATGTAGACACGTTTCTTTAGTCATTAAGTCGTGTTAGTTAGGTGGACACACATTTCTTTAGTCATTAAGTCGTGTTGGTTATGTGGACACACGTTTCTTTAGTCATTAAGTCGTGTTGGTTATGTAGACACACGTTTCTTTAGTCATTAAGTCGTGTTGGTTATGTAGACACACGTGTCTTTAGTCATTAAGTCGTGTTGAATAGGTGGACACACGTTTCTTTAGTCATTAAGTCGTGTTGATTAGGTGGACACACGTTTCTTTAGTCATTAAGTCGTGTTGGTTATGTAGACACGTTTCTTTAGTCATTAAGTCGTGTTGATTAATTGGACACACGTTTCTTTAGTCATTAAGTCGTGTTGGTTAGGTGGACACACGTTTCTTTAGTCATTAAGTCGTATTGGTTAGGTGGACATACGTTTCTTTAGTCCTTAGTCATGTTGGTTAGGTGGACACACGTTTCTTTAGTCATTAAGTCGTGTTGGTTAGGTGGACACACGTTTCTTTAGTCATTAAGTCGTGTTGGTTATGTGGGCACACGTTTCTTTAGTCATTAAGTCGTGTTGGTTATGTGGGCACACGTTTCTTTAGTCATTAAGTCGTGTTGGTTATGTAGACACACGTTTCTTTAGTCATTAAGTCGTGTTGGTTATGTAGACACACGTTTCTTTAGTCATTAAGTCGTGTTGGTTATGTAGACACACGTTTGTTTAGTCATTAAGTCGTGTTGGTTATGTAGACACACGTTTCTTTAGTCATTAAGTCGTGTTGGTTATGTGGGCACGTTTCTTTAGTCATTAAGTCGTGTTGGTTATGTGGGCACACGTTTCTTTAGTCATTAAGTCGTGTTGGTTATGTAGACACACGTTTCTTTAGTCATTAAGTCGTGTTGGTTATGTAGACACACGTTTCTTTAGTCATTAAGTCGTGTTGGTTATGTAGACACACGTTCCTTTAGTCATTAAGTCGTGTTGGTTATGTAGACACACGTTTCTTTAGTCATTAAGTCGTGTTGTTTATGTAGACACGTTTCTTTAGTCATTAAGTCGTGTTGGTTAGGTGGACACACGTTTCTTTAGTCATTAAGTCGTGTTGGTTAGGTGGACACGTTTCTTTAGTCATTAAGTCGTGTTGTTTATGTAGACACACGTTTCTTTAGTCATTAAGTCGTGTTGGTTATGTGGACACACGTTTCTTTAGTCATTAGTCGTGTTGTTTATGTAGACACACGTTTCTTTAGTCATTAAGTCGTGTTGGTTAGGTGGACACACGTTTCTTTAGTCCTTAGTCGTGTTGTTTATGTAGACACACGTTTCTTTAGTCATTAAGTCGTGTGTTGTTTATGTAGCCACACGTTCCTTTAGTCATTAAGTCGTGTTGGTTAGGTGGACACACGTTTCTTTAGTCCTTAGTCGTGTTGGTTATGTAGACACACATTTCTTTAGTCATTAAGTCGTGTTGTTTATGTAGACACACGTTTCTTTAGTCATTAAGTCGTGTTGGTTATGTGGACACATTTCTTTAGTCCTTAGTCGTGTTGGTTATGTAGACACACATTTCTTTAGTCATTAAGTCGTGTTGGTTAGGTGGACACACGTTTCTTTAGTCATTAAGTCGTGTTGGTTATGTAGACACACGTTTCCGTAGTCAATAAGTCCTGTTGGTTTGGTGGACACACGTTTCTTTAGTCATTAAGTCGTGTTGGTTAGGTAGACACACGTTTCTTTAGTCATTAAGTCGTGTTAGTTAGGTGGACACACGTTTCTTTAGTCATTAAGTCGTGTTGGTTAGGTAGACACGTTTCTTTAGTCATTAAGTCGTGTTGGTTAGGTAGACACACGTTTCTTTAGTCATTAAGCCGTGTTAGTTAGGTGGACACACGTTTCTTTAGTCATTAAGTCGTGTTGGTTATGTAGACACACGTTTCTTTAGTCATTAAGTCGTGTTGGTTATGTAGACACACGTTTCTTTAATCATTAAGTCGTGTTGGTTATGTGGGCACACGTTTCTTTAGTCATTAAGTCGTGTTGGTTATGTGGACACACGTTTCTTTAGTCATTAAGTCGTGTTGGTTATGTAGACACACGTTTCTTTAGTCATTAAGTCGTGTTGGTTATGTAGACACACGTTTCTTTAGTCATTAAGTCGTGTTGGTTATGTAGACACACGTTTCTTTAGTCATTAAGTCGTGTTGGTTATGTAGACACACGTTTCTTTAGTCATTAAGTCGTGTTGGTTAGGTGGACACACGTTTCTTTAGTCATTAAGTCGTGTTGGTTAGGTGGACACGTTTCTTTAGTCATTAAGTCGTGTTGGTTATGTAGACACACGTTTCTTTAGTCATTAAGTCGTGTTGGTTAGGTGGACACACGTTTCTTTAGTCATTAAGTCGTGTTGGTTAGGTAGACACACGTTTCTTTAGTCGCTTAGTCGTGTTGGTTATGTGGACACACGTTTCTTTAGTCATTAGTCGTGTTGTTTATGTAGACACACGTTTCTTTGTCGATAAGTCGTGTTGGTTAGGTGGACACACGTTTCTTTAGTCCTTAGTCGTGTTGTTTATGTAGACACACGTTTCTTTAGTCATTAAGTCGTGTTGTTTATGTAGCCACACGTTTCTTTAGTCATTAAGTCGTGTTGGTTAGGTGGACACGTTTCTTTAGTCATAGTCGTGTTGGTTATGTAGACACACATTTCTTTAGTCATTAAGTCGTGTTGGTTAGGTGGACACACGTTTCTTTAGTGTTAAGTCGTGTTGGTTATGTAGACACACGTTTCCGTAGTCAATAAGTCCTGTTGGTTTGGTGGACACACGTTTCTTTAGTCATTAAGTCGTGTTGGTTAGGTAGACACACGTTTCTTTAGTCATTAAGTCGTGTTGGTTAGGTAGACACACGTTTCTTTAGTCATTAAGCCGTGTTAGTTAGGTGGACACACGTTTCTTTAGTCATTAAGTCGTGTTGGTTATGTAGACACACGTTTCTTTAGTCATTAAGTCGTGTTGTTTTATGTAGACACGTTTCTTTAGTCATTAGAGTCGTGTTGGTTAGGTGGACATACGTTTCTTTAGTCATTAAGTCGTGTTGGTTAGGTGGACACACGTTTCTTTAGTCATAAAGTCGTGTTGGTTAGGTGGACACACGTTTCTTTAGTCATTAAGTCGTGTTGGTTAGGTGGTCACACGTTTCTTTAATCATTAAGTCGTGTTGGTTAGGTGGACACACGTTTCTTTAGTCATTAAGTCGTGTTGGTTATGTAGACACACGTTTCTTTAGTCATCATTAAGTCGTGTTGGTTATGTAGACACACGTTTCTTTAGTCATTAAGTCGTGTTGGTTATGTAGACACACGTTTCTTTAGTCATTAAGTCGTGTTGGTTATGTGGACACGCATTTCTTTAGTCCTTAGTCGTGTTGGTTATGTAGACACACATTTCTTTAGTCATTAAGTCGTGTTGGTTGGTGGACACACGTTTCTTTAGTCATAAAGTCGTGTTGGTTATGTAGACACACGTTTCTTTAGTCATTAAGTCGTGTTGGTTAGGTGGACACACGTTTCTTTAATCATTAAGTCGTGTTGGTTATGTGGACACACGTTTCTTTAATCATTAAGTCGTGTTGGTTATGTGGACACACGTTTCTTTAATCATTAAGTCGTGTTGGTTTGGTAGACACACGTTTCTGTAGTCATTAAGTCGTGTTGTGTACATGGACACACATTTCCTTAGTCATTAAGTCATGTTGTGTACATGGACACACGTTTCTTTAGTCATTAAGTGGTGTTAGTTAGGGTGGACATACATTTCTTTAGTCATTAAGTCGTGTTGGTTGGGGTGGACACATTTCTTTAGTCCATAAAGTCGTGTTGGTTTGGTAGACACACATTTCTTTAGTCATTAAGTCGTGTTGGTTAGGTGGACACACACATTTCTTTAGTCATTAAGTCGTGTTGGTTATGTAGACACACGTTTCTTTAATCATTAGTCGTGTTAGTTAGGTGGACACACATTTCTTTAGTCATTAAGTCGTGTTGGTTATGTGGACACACGTTTCTTTAGTCATTAAGTCGTGTTGGTTATGTAGACACACACGTTTCTTTAGTCATTAAGTCGTGTTGGTTATGTAGACACACGTTTCTTTAGTCATTAAGTCGTGTTGGTTTGGTAGACACACGTTTCTGTAGTCATTAAGTCGTGTTGTGTACATGGACACATTTCCTTAGTCATTAAGTCATGTTGTGTACATGGACACACGTTTCTTTAATCATTAAGTCGTGTTGGTTTGGTAGACACGTTTCTGTAGTCATTAAGTCGTGTTGTGTACATGGACACACATTTCCTTAGTCATTAAGTCATGTTGTGTACATGGACACACGTTTCTTTAGTCATTAAGTCGCGTTGGTTATGTAGACACACGTTTCTTTAGTCATTAAGTCGTGTTAGTTAGGTGGACACACATTTCTTTAGTCATTAAGTCGTGTTGGTTATGTGGACACACGTTTCTTTAGTCATTAAGTCGTGTTGGTTATGTAGACACACGTTTGTTTAGTCATTAAGTCGTGTTGGTTATGTAGACACACATTTCTTTAGTCATTAAGTCGTGTTGGTTAGGTGGACACACATTTCTTTAGTCATTAAGTCGTGTTGGTTAGGTGGACACACATTTTCTTTAGTCATTAAGCCGTGTTGGTTATGTGGACACGTTTCTTTAGTCATTAAGTCGTGTTGGTTAGTTGGACACGTTTCTTTAGTCATTAAGTCGTGTTGGTTATGTAGACACACGTTTCTTTAGTCATTAAGTCGTGTTGGTTATGTAGACACACGTTTCTTTAGTCATTAAGTCGTGTTGGTTATGTAGACACACGTTTCTTTAGTCATTAAATCGTCTTGGTTAGTTGGACACACGTTTCTTTAGTCATTAAGTCATGTTGGGTAGGTGGACATACATTTCTTTACTCCTTAGTCGTGTTGGTTAGGTAGACACACGTTTCTTTAGTCCTTAGTGATGTTGGTTTGGTGGACATACATTTCTTTTGTCATTAAGTCGTGTTGCTTTGGTGGACACACGTTTCTTTAGTCATTAAGTCGTGTTGCTTTGGTGGACACGTTTCTTTAGTCATTAAGTCGTGTTGATTAGGTGGACACACATTTCTTTAGTCATTAAGTCGTGTTGGTTTGGTGGACACATTTCTTTAGTCATTAAGTCGTGTTGATTAGGTGGACATACATTTCTTTAGTCATTAAGTCGTGTTGATTAGGTGAACACATTTCTTTAGTCATTAAGTCGTGTTGGTTTGGTGGACAACATTTCTTTAGTCATTAAGTTGTGTTGGTTTGGTGGACACATTTCTTTAGTCATTAAGTCGTGTTGGTTAGGTGGACACACGTTTCTTTAGTCATTAAGTCGTGTTGGTTAGGTGGACATACATTTCTTTAGTCATTAAGTCGTGTTGGTTATGTGGACACACGCTTTTTTAGTCATTAAGTCGTGTTGGTTTGGTGGACACACATTTCTTTAGTCCTTAATGATGTTGGTTAGGTGGACACACGTTTCTTTAGTCATTAAGTCGTGTTGGTTAGGTGGACATACGTTTCTTTACTCCTTAGTCGTGTTGGGTAGGTCATTAAGTCTTAGTGATGTTGGTTAGATGGACACACGTTTCTTTAGTCATTAAGTCGTGTTGGTTAGGTGGACACACGTTTCTTGAGTCATTAAGTCACACGTTTCTTTAGTCATTAAGTCGTGTTGGTTAGGTGGACACACATTTCTTTAGTCATTAAGTCGTGTTGGTTAGGAGGACATACACAGTCATTAAGTCGTGTTGGTTATGTGGACACACGTTTCTTTAGTCATTAAGTCGTGTTGGTTAGGAGGACACACGTTTCTTTAGTCATTAAGTCGTGTTGGTTAGGTGGTCACACGTTTCTTTAGTCATTAAGTCGTGTTGGTTATGTAGACACACGTTTCTTTAGTCATTAAGTCGTGTTGTGTACATGTTTCTTTAGTCATTAAGTCGTGTTGTTAGGTAGACACACGTTTCTTTAGTCATTAAGTCGTGTTGGTTATGTAGACACACGTTTCTTTAGTCATTAAGTCGTGTTAGTTATGTAGACACACGTTTCTTTAGTCATTAAGTCGTGTTAGTTAGGTAGACACACGTTTCTTTAGTCATTAAGTCGTGTTGGTTAGGTGGACACACATTTCTTTAAGTCGTGTTAGTTAGGTAGACACACGTTTCTTTGTCATTAAGTCGTGTTGTGGTGGACACACGTTTCTTTAGTCATTAAGTCGTGTTGGTTAGGTGGACACACATTTCTTTAGTCATTAAGTCGTGTTGGTTAGGTAGACACACGTTTCTTTAGTCATTAAGTCGTGTTAGTTAGGTGACACGTTTCTTTAGTCATTAAGTCGTGTTGGTTAGGTAGACACGTTTCTTTAGTCATTAAGTCGTGTTGGTTAGGTGGACACACGTTTCTTTAGTCATTAAGTCGTGTTGGTTAGGAGGACACACGTTTCTTTAGTCATTAAGTCGTGTTGGTTAGGTGGACACGTTTGTTTAGTCATTAAGTCGTGTTGGTTAGGTGGACACACGTTTCTTTAGTCATTAAGTCGTGTTGGTTATGTAGACACACATTTCTTTAGTCCTTAAGTCGTGTTGGTTAGGTGGACACACGTTTGTTTAGTCATTAAGTCGTGTTGGTTATGTAGACACACATTTCTTTAGTCATTAAGTCGTGTTGTTTATGTAGACACACGTTTGTTTAGTCATTAAGTCGTGTTGGTTATGTAGACACACGTTTCTTTAGTCATTAAGTCGTGTTGGTTATGTGGACACACGTTTCTTTAGTCATTAAGTCGTGTTGATTAGGTGGACACACGTTTCTTTAGTCATTAAGTCGTGTTGGTTATGTAGACACACATTTCTTTAGTCATTAAGTCGTGTTGGTTAGGTGGACACACGTTTCTTTAGTCATTAAGTCGTGTTGGTTATGTAGACACACGTTTCTTTAGTCATTAAGTCGTGTTGGTTATGTGGACACACGTTTCTTTAGTCATTAAGTCGTGTTAGTTAGGTGGACACACGTTTCTTTAGTCATTAAGTCGTGTTGGTTAGGTAGACACACATTTCTTTAGTCATTAAGTCGTGTTGGTTATGTAGACACACGTTTCTTTAGTCATTAAGTCATGTTGGTTAGGTGGACACACGTTTCTTTAGTCATTAAGTCGTGTTGATTAGGTGGACACACGTTTCTTTAGTCATTAAGTCTGTTGGTTATGTAGACACACGTTTCTTTAGTCATTAAGTTGTTGGTGGACACACGTTTCTTTAGTCATTAAGTCGTGTTGGTTAGGTGGACACACGTTTCTTTAGTCCTTAGTCGTGTTGGTTATGTGGACACACGCGTCTTTAAGGTTAAGGTATGGTCACAAAGTGTAGATATCTGCCGGAGCGCTATTGCTAATTTCTCTTCAAGATTTGACTTGAGACTGATAGATGTTGGACGTTTTGAGTCGGTTACAGAGACACGAGAACACGAGCTACAGGCTGGGGGCGAAACATGAGAGTTTCCGACCCCAGTCGACGATGCTGCTGCTGCTGCTGCTGCTGCTGATGATGATGATGATGATGATGATTATTGTGGTGAAGAGGATGATGATTAGAATGATGATTATGAAGATATTGATGGTGATGATAATGATAATTAAGATAATGATGGTGATGAAGATGATTATGATGATGATGATGATGATGGAAGATGATGATGATGATGATGATAATGATGTTGATGATGATGATGATGATGATAAGGATTGTGGTGATGATGATGATGATGGATGATGATTGATAATAATGGTGAGGATTATGATGATGATGATGATGATGATGATGATGATGATAATTTTGACTCATGCTGGATTTTTTACTGCCTTTAGTTTGTTGTCCTGTTTTGCTTTGTTCTTGTTTTGTTTGTCTGTCTGTCGTTTTTGATGTTGTTGTTGTTGTTATTGTTGTTGTTTGAAAAAGGCAAGGGGGTGGGAGGGGGAAGAGGGATGTAAACATTGCACATAATATAGTTGTTGATGAAGTCAGGGCAGCGAAATACTTGAAATTTTAATAGAAAACTCCACGACTTGGTGAGCAATGATAATAACATACATGTCTTGTAATGTCTTCCCTCTACCTGACTACTCCACGACTTGGTGAGCAATGATAATAACATACATGTCTTGTAATGTCTTCCCCTTACCTGACTACTCCACGACTTGGTGAGATAATAACATAATGTAATAATAACTACTCCACGACTTGGTGAGCAATGATAATAACAATGTCTTGTAATGTCTTCCTTTACCTGACTACTCCACGACTTGGTGAGCAATAATAATAACATACATGTCTTGTAATGTCTTCCTTACCTGACTACTCCATCTGACGATTGTACACTTCTCTATGGGATACCGTGTTGTGGTGTAGATATAGTCGGTAGTGTTATGAGTTAGTAATCCTATCGATACTGGTTCAAACCTTGGCTAGTCCATTTTTTTCACGACGTTGTGCTATCAAAGAACATGATTCATTCTGCTCTCATAACCTTTCTCAGGTGTGAATGAGTATCCAGCAGTAGGCAGAAAATGATCTTGTCAGAGTTCTAGTATGAGTTCTTTACAGGCAGCAGTACTGTACGCTTCCCAGCGAGTTGAGACGGCCTGGTGTTGAAAGACAAAGGATGTAAAGTTGGTGAATCGCACATATGTGAGGGATACGGACTGCAACGCCTTGGAGGGTTTCGGGGCATATGATGGTGATGATGATGCTGATGATAATGATGATGATGATTATGTTTGCTGCTGCTGCTGCTGCTGCTGCTGCTGATGATGATGATGATGATGATGATGATGATGATGATGATGATAAATATTGATTAAATTATGTCTCTCTCAATTTCTTGATTCAATGCTACAAATCATTTGTTTCTTTTACTATTTTTATCGGAAAGATCCTAGGATATTGCCTGTCACTAGTTACCATCATCTTCACCGTCCATCTCAGGCTCACGGGTGAGGAAACAATGTGGATTCATTATTGGAACTCTTCTGGTGGAAATATTAACGAAGATCCATAATTGGAACCTTCTGAAATATGGCCTAACGAAATATTAACGAAGATCCATAATTGGAACTCTTCGGGTATGACTGGCCTCTGTATGATCCATAATTGGAACTCTTCTGACGGGTATGTCCTCTGAAATATTAACGAAGATCCATAATTGGAACTCTTCTGGTATGTACTGGCCTCGAAATATTAACGAAGATCCATAATTGGAACTCTTCTGATGGTCCTCTGAAATATTAACGAAGATCCATAATTGGAACTCTTCTGGTGGGTATGGGAACTCTTCTACTGGCCTCTGAAATATTAACGAAGATCCATAATTGGAACTCTTCTGTATGTACTGGCCTCTGAAATATTAACGAAGATCCATAATTGGAACTCTTCTGATGGGTATGTCCTCTGAAATATTAACGAAGATCCATAATTGAACTCTTCTGACGGGTATGTACTGGCCTCTGAAATATTAACGAAGATCCATAATTGGAACTCTTCTGAATATTAATTGAAGATCCATAATTGGAACTCTTCTGACGGGTATGTACTGGCCTCTGAAATATTAATGAAGATCCATAATTGGAAACGAAGATCATAATTGGAACTCTTCTGATGGGTATGTCCTGCCTCAGAAATATTAACGATCCGATCCATAATTGGAACTCTTCTGATGGGTATGTACTGGCCTCAGAAATATTAACGACGATCCATAATTGGAACTCTTCTGGTGGGTATATACTGGCCTCTGAAATATTAACGTGGATAAAAGATTCCACTGAATCTCAAAATGTGGATTTCGCCTTCTACTGTTAATATGGCTAAAGCCGTTACAAAGCACTCCCCAAACATACTCAGACTCATACCAATTATTCTCGGCTTTGCAGCTATGAATACGTCACATACTACATACATTCCAAATCGGTCATTTCATTGGACATCGTGAATACCGGAAGTCAAGAAAACTTGGATAAACCGGACCTATTTTAAGATGACGTAGATCTAAGCCTATCCACTTTGGGGTTTTGCATGGCAAATTTCTCAAAGTTTTGGGAATTTCAAGAATTAACCGGATTCTTAAACACCTAATATTCTTAACAGGAGACGTATTTAACAACAACAAATTAGGAAGAGTAGAGTTAGAACTTTGATTTTCTCGGCAAAAATTGACCTAGAAGTTCATAATAATTGCTTTTCCAAGTAAAAAACGTAATGGAAATTATATAGAGTTTTTAATCTGTTTTCGTTTTTAAGTGTCTGTCATAAACAAACAACCTACTGAATCTTTTTTCTTTTGTAAGTGTCTGTCGTAAACCAAAACCTCACTGAATCTTTTTCTTTTGTAAATGTCTGTCATAAACCAAAACCTCACTGAATCTTTTCTTTTGTAAGTGTCTGTCGTAAACCAAAACCTCACTGAATCTTTTTCTTTTGTGAGTGTCTGTCGTAAACCAAAACCTCACTGAATCTTTTCTTTTGTAAGTGTCTGTCATAAACCAAAACCTCACTGAATCTTTTTCTTTTGTAAGTGTCTGTCATAAACCAAAACCTCACTGAATCTTTTTTCTTTTGTGAGTGTCTGTCGTAAACCAAAACCTCACTGAATCTTTTTTTCTTTTGTAAGTGTCTGTCATAAACCAAAACCTCACTGAATCTTTTTCTTTTGTAAGTGTCTGTCATAAACCAAAACCTCACTGAATATTTTTCTTTTGTAAGTGTCTGTCATAAACCAAAACCTCACTGAATCTTTTTCTTTTGTAAGTGTTTGTCATAAACCAAAACCTCACTGAATCTTTTTCTTTTTGTAAGTGTCTGTCGTAAACCAAAACCTCACTGAATCTTTTTCTTTTGTAAATGTCTGTCGTAAACCAAAACCTCACTGAATCTTTTTTCTTTTGTAATGTATGTCATAAACCAAAACCTCACTGAATCTTTTCTTTTTGTAAATGTCTGTCATAAACCAAAACCTCACTGAATCTTTTTCTTTTGTAAGTGTCTGTCATAAACCAAAACCTCACTGAATCTTTTTCTTTTGTAAGTGTCTGTCGTAAAACAAAACCTCACTGAATCTTTTCTTTTGTAAATGTCTGTCGTAAAACAAAACCTCACTGAATCTTTTTCTTTTGTAAATGTCTGTCGTAAAACAAAACCTCACTGAATCTTTTTTCTTTTGTAAATGTCTGTCGTAAAACAAAACCTCACTGAATCTTTTTTTCTTTTGTAAATGTCTGTCATAAACCAAAACCCCACCGGATCTTTTTTTTTCTTTGCACTGATCCCAATCTGTTGTTTAGTTTGCGATCTTCGTTTCCTTAGTAAAGTTAACATATTATGTGTGTATTGATTTTCATCTTAGTAAAGTTAACATATTATTGTGTGTATTGATTTTCATCTTAGTAAAGTTAACATATTATTGTGTTATTGATTTTATTGTGTATTATTGTGTGTATTGGTTTTCATCTTGAATATGTGAAGAAAAAAACAAGAAACACACAATCCCAAAACAGAAACTTAAAAAAAAAACCCCAATATTTACAACAAAACAACAACTCCCAAGAGAAATACTGAAGTCAATGTTTGTTCAGTGAAAACCATCCATAATAGTCTTGACAATGCAGCGTAATCGATTCCATTATCTTCTTGTGCATTACATTCTAGGCTGTTCATAAATCAGAACACACGAAACACAGTGAAGCACTGTGTTCACACATTAACAACAGACTCCACGAAACATGCCAATGACATTGTGCAAGTAGAAGTCGGTCAACACCGCGGATCGAAATCGAAGACGTGCGTCGCTAACAGAATGGCGCGAGAGGAAAAACAGTGGGTGAACCAAACAAAAAGTCGGATGTGTCCTACTTTCGCCTTACCTCGCTTACCCAAGGAAATTACCCCCTCCTTCGTTCTATTGCTTCATTCTTGCAGCGATTTCACTTGATTGTCATAAAATCATCACCATCATCACCCTCATCATCAACACTATCATCATCACCATTATCATAATGACAATGATAATAATAGTAATAATAATAATAATAATAATAATAATAATAATAATAATAATAATAATTAAAATAATAATAATAATAATAATAATAATTAAAATAATAATAATAATAATAATAATAATAATAATAATAATAATAATAATAATAATAATAATAATAATAATAATAATAATAATAGTAGTAATAATACTACTACTACTACTACTACTACTACTACTACTACTACTACTACTACTACTACTACTACTACTACTACTACTACTACTAGTACTACTACTACTACTACTACTACTACTACTACTACTACTACTAATAATAATAATAATAATAATAATAATAATAATAATAATAATATTAATAATAATAATAATAATAATAATAATGATGATGATCATGATGATGATAATCATAATAATAATAATACAATGAAATGATAATATTAATAATAATAATAACAATAATAAGGAAGATGAAATGATAAATAATAATAATAATAACAATAATAAGGAAGATGATCAAAATATGTTTCCTTGTTTGTGACATGAGTGGCAACTGAAGGCCCCCTCGTCCCCATCTCGCCGCCCCATCTCCTAATCCTTTAATCAGATCCCCAATTCTCCATCTCTAATAGCACAATCACCAGATCCCCAATTCTCATCTCCTAATACTTTTATCACAGATCTACAATTCTCCATCTCCTAATACTTTAATCACAGATCTCCCAATTCTCCATCTCCTCATACTTTAATCACAGATCCCCCAATTCTCCATCCCCTAATACTTTAATCACAGATCCCCAATTCTCCATCCCTAATACTTTAATCACAGATCCGCCAATTCTCCATCTCCTCATACTTTAATCACAGATCCCCCAATTCTCCATCTAATACTTTAATCACAGATCCAAATTCTCCATCCCTAATACTTTAATCACAGATCCCCAATTCTCCATCTCTAATGCTTTAATCACAGATCCCCAATTCTCCATCTCTAATACTTTAATCACAGATCCCCCAATTCTCCATCCTAATACTTTAATCACAGATCAGATCCATAATTCTCCATCCTAATACTTTAATCACGATCCCAATTCTCCATCCCCTAATACTTTAATCACAGATCAATTCTCCATCCCCTAATACTTTAATCACAGATCCCCAATTCTCCATCTCCTAAGCATATCCCAGATCCCCAATTCTCCATCTCCTAATACTTTAATCCCAGATCCCATTCTCCATCTCTAATACTTTAATCACAGATCCCCAATTCTCCATCTCCTAATACTTTAATCACAAAGATCCCCCAATTCTCCATCTCTAATACTTTAATCACAGATCCCCCAATTCTCCATCTCCTAATACTTTAATCACATATACCACAATTCTCCATCTCTAATACTTTAATCACAGATCCCCCAATTCTCCATCTCCTAAACTTTAATCACAGATCCCCCAATTCTCCATCCCCTAATACTTTAATCACAGATCCCCCAATTCTCCATCTCTAATCTCCTAATTCTCCATCCCCTAATACTTTAATCACAGATCCCCAATTCTCTCTCCTAATACTTTATCTAGATCCCCAATTCTCCATCTCTAATACTTCATCACAGATCCCCCAATTCTCCATCTCTAATACTTTAATCACAGATCCCCCAATTCTCCATCTCCTAATACTTTAATCACAAGATCTGAATTCTCCATCTCCTAATGCTTTAATCACAGATACAATTCTCCATCTCTAATACTTTAATCACAGATCCCCCAATTCTCCATCTCCTAATACTTTAATCACAGGTCCCCCAATTCTCCATCCCTAATACTTCTAATCCAGATCCCCCATTCTCCATCCCCTCCTAATACTTTAATCACAGCTTTAATCTGGATCCCCCAATTCTCCATTTTCCCTAATGCTTTAATCACAGATCACAATTCTCATCTCTAATACTTTAATCACAGATCCCCAATTCTCCATCTCTAATACTTTAATCACAGATCCCCCAATTCTCCATCTCCTAATACTTTAATCACAGATTTAATTCTCCATCTCCTAATACTTTAATCACAGATCCCCAATTCTCCATCTCCTAATACTTTAATCACAGATCCCCAATTCTCCATCTCTAATACTTTAATCACAGATCCGCCAATTCTCCATCCCCTAATACTTTAATTACAGATCCCCCAATTCTCCATCCCCTAATACTTTAATCCCAGATCTCCTAATTCTCATCTCTAATACTTTTAATCTGAATACTTTAATCACAGATCCTCCAATTCTCCATCTCCTAATACTTTAATCACAGATCCCCCAATTCTCCATCTCCTAATACTTTAATCACAGATCCTCCAATTCTCCATCCTAATACTTTAATCACAGATCCTCCAATTCTCCATCTAATACTTTAATCACAGATCCCCCAATTCTCCATCTCCTAATACTTTAATCACAGATCCTCCAATTCTCCATCTCCTAATACTTTAATCCCAGATCCCCCAATTCTCCATCTCGTAATACTTTAATCACAGATCCCCCAATTCTCCATCTCCTAATACTTTAATCACAGATCCCCCAATTCTCCATTTCCTAATACTTTAATCACAGATCC
The DNA here is from genome assembly GCA_037039925.1 of Doris montereyensis. Classification (NCBI taxonomy): domain Eukaryota; kingdom Metazoa; phylum Mollusca; class Gastropoda; order Nudibranchia; family Dorididae; genus Doris; species Doris montereyensis. The sequence goes on from JAXRKP010002856.1 coordinate 31,308, forward strand.
CCCAATTCTCCATCTCCTAATACTTTAATCACAGATCCCCCAATTCTCCATCTCCTCATACTTTAATCACAGATACCACAATTCTCCATCTCCTAATACTTTAATCACAGATCCCCCAATTCTCCATCTCCTAATACTTTAATCACAGATCCCTCCAATTCTCCATTTCCTAATATTTAGTACAGATCACAATTCTCATCTCTAATAACTGTCACAGATCCACAATTTTTCCATCTCTAATACTTTAATCACAGATCTCAATTCTCCATCTCTAATGCTTTAATCACAGATCCCCAATTCTCCATCTCCTAATACTTTAATCACAGATCCTCCAATTCTCCATCTCCTAATACTTTAATCACAGATTCTCAATTCTCCATCTCCTAATACTTTAATCACAGATTCTCCAATTTTCCATCTCCTAATACTTTAATCACAATCCTCCTAATTCTCCATCTCCTAATACTTTAATCACAGTCCCCCTAATTCTCCATCTCCTAATACTTTAATCCTCCTCCAATTCTCCATCTCCTAATACTTTAATCACAGATCCCCCAATTTTCCATCTCCTAATACTTTAATCACAGATCCTCCAATTCTCCATCTCCTAATACTTTAATCACAGATCCCCCAATTCTCCATCTCCTAATACTTTAATCACAGATCCTCCAATTTTCCATCTCCTAATACTTTAATCACAGGTCCCCTAATTCTCCATCTCCTAATACTTTAATCACAGATCCTCCAATTCTCCATCTCCTAATACTTTAATCACAGATCCCCCAATTCTCCATCTCCTAATACTTTAATCACAGATCCCCCGATTCTCCATCTCCTAATACTTTAATCACAGATCCTCCAATTCTCCATCTCCTAATACTTTAATCACAGGTCCCCTAATTCTCCATCTCCTAATACTTTAATCACAGATCCTCCAATTCTCCATCTCCTAATACTTTAATCACAGATCCCCCCAATTCTCCATCTCCTAATACTTTAATCACAGATCCCCCGATTCTCCATCTCCTAATACTTTAATCACAGATCCTCCAATTCTCCATCTCCTAATCACCCAACAACCCCACATCCTCCCATCTCCTCAAGTCCCCAATCCCTTAATCCCCCACCATCCCATCTCCCATATTCCATCCCCATCCCCCAACCTCCAATCCCCTACTCCCCCATCCCCTTATCTATCAATCCCCCAATCCCCCGCCTCATCGCCCACCCTCCTTCCCCCCATCCCACAGTCCACATCCCTAACATCCCCCTATTCCCCATCCAACCAAACATTTCTCTCCCCCCAACCTTCCCACTCCATACCCCATCTAACCTAACATGCCTCACCCTCCTCTCCCCCCCCCCAACCTTCCCACCCCATACCCATCCAACCAAGCATTTCTCTCCCCCCAACCTTCCCACCCCATACCCCATTCAACCAATCCCCCCCCCCCCAATCTTCCCACCCAATGCCACATCTAACCAAACATGCCTCACCCTCCACCCCCCCCCCAACCTTCCCACCCCATACCCCATTCAACCAATCCCCCCCCAACCTTCCCACCCCATACCCCATCCAACCAAACATGCCTCACCCTCCCCCCCCCACCACCTCCTATCTTCCCACCCCATCCCCCCATCCCCCACCTCCGCTCCCATATTCAACTTCCCCTCCCCCTTTTCAACACAAACTCAACCCCGAACTTCTAGTTTACTTGCTGCTTTGAACATCAAACAATGAATAAACAACTTTTAACAGACGAAACCAACGGTAAAAATGAGAAAATAAAAGAAATAAAACCCCAAACAAACTGGCAACGGACACCAGAGTCCAAGCTTTACCCAAAACCCTTCCCCTTCCCCACCCCCCTCTCCCTCCCCTCCTTTTTCTCAACTTCCCTCTTATGCAGTCACTACCACCGATCATCAAATTTGTCATGTTGGCCTAAAATGTCAATATTTAAATACAGGGCGATGAAGAGAATTTTGTGAACATGAAGCTTAGCAGTTTCTAGAATCAAATGTAGGTCGACGAAATACAACAACAAAGAAAACCTCCCATACATAACAGTGTTTGAAAAAGAACTAAGATAAAGA
>JAXRKP010002857.1:5000-22500 GCA_037039925.1 Doris montereyensis
ATTAATATAGATCAAGTTGTTATTTCTATAAGTTCCAATTTAATATCTGGGATCTCAACGTTGTTATTTCTATAAGTTTCCATTAATATAGATCAAGTAGTTACGTCTTTGGGTTTAAATTACAATAGTTTCAAGATGTCACTTTTATGAGTTATATTAAATATAGTTCAAGATGGTCACTTTTATGAGTTATATTACTATAGTTCAAGATGTCACTTTTTATGAGTTATATTGATATAGTTCCACGCATGCTCACTTTTATGAGTTATATTAATATAGTTCAAGGTGTTATTTCTATTGGTTCTGTTAATCTACACTCAAGGTCTTACTTCTATGGGTTATGTTAATATAGTTCAAGGTGTTATTTCTATGGGTTCTATTAATATAGTTCAAGGTGTTTATTTTCCTATGAGTTCTATTGATATAGATCAAGTTATTACTTCTATGAGTTATATTCAATATCGATCAAGTTGTTACGTCCTTGGGTTATATTTATATAGTTCAAGATGTCACTTTTATGAGTTATATTAATATAGATCAAGGTGTTATTTCTATGGGTTCTATTAATATAGTTCAAGATGTTACTTCTATGAGTTCTATTGATATAGTTCAAGTTATTACTTCTATGAGTTACTATTAATATAGTTCAAGGTGTTATTTCTATGGGTTATATTGATATAGTTCAAGTTGTTAATTCTATGAGTTCCATTGATATAGTTCAAGATGTTAACTTCTCATGAGTTCTATTGATATAGTTCAAGCTGTTACTTCTATGAGTTCTATTGAGATAGGTTGAAGATGTTATTTCTATGAGTTCTATTGATATAGTTCAAGTTGTTATTTCTATGAGTTCCATTGATATAGTTCAAGATGTTACTTCTATGAGTTCTATTTGATATAGTTCCAAGATGTTACTTCTATGAGTTCTATTGATATAGTTTCAAGGTGTTACTTCTATGAGTTCTATTGAGTATAGTTCGAGTTGTTATTTCTATGAGTTCTATTGATATAGTTCAAGATGTTATTTCTATGAGTTCTATTGATATAGTTCAAGATGTTACTTCTATGAGTTCTATTAATATGGATCAAGTTGTTATTTCTATGAGTTCTATTAATATGGATCAAGTTGTTATTTCTATGAGTTCTATTATTATATGGATCAAGTTGTTATTTCTATGAGTTCTATTAATATGGATCAAGGTTTTACTTTTATGGGTTTTATTAATATGGTTCAATGCGTTCTACGTATTATATGTTTCAAGGTGTTAATATTATGCATTCTTCGAATCAAGGGGTTACGTCTATGTATTATATGTGTCAAGGCGTTAGAACTATGTATTATATGTGTCAAGGCGTTAGATCTATGTATTATATGTGTCAAGGCGTTAGATCTATGTATTATACGTGTCAAGGCGTTACTAATATGCATTCTATGAATCAAGGGGTTACGTCTATGTATTATATGTGTCAAGGCGTTAGATCTATGTATTATATGTGTCAAGGCGTTAGATCTATGTATTATATGTGTCAAGGCGTTAGATGTATGTATTATATGTGTCAAGGCGTTATATCTATGTATTATATGTGTCAAGGCGTTAGATCTATGTATTATATGTGTCAAGGCGTTAGATCTATGTATTATATGTGTCAAGGCGTTAATAATATGCATTCTATGAATCAAGGGGTTACGTCTATGTATTATATGTGTCAAGGCGTTAGATCTATGTATTATATGTGTCAAGGCGTTAGATCTATGTATTATATGTGTCAAGGCGTTAATAATATGCATTCTATGAATCAAGGGGTTACGTCTATGTATTATATGTGTCAAGGCGTTAGATCTATGTATTATATGTGTCAAGGCGTTAGATCTATGTATTATATGTGTCAAGGCGTTAATAATATGCATTTTATGAATCAAGGGGTTACGTCTATGTATTATATGTGTCAAGGCGTTAATAATATGCATTCTATGAATCAAGGCGTTAGATCTATGTATTATATGTGTCAAGGCGTTAGATCTATGTATAATATGTGTCAAGGCGTTAATAATATGCATTCTATGAATCAAGGCGTTACTTTTATGTATTATATGTGTCAAGGCGTTAATACTACGCACTCTATGTGTCACTGCGTTATTTCTATGTTTTATGTGTTTCAAAGCGTTGCTTCTCTGTTTTATGAGTTTCAAACCGTTGCTTTTATGTTTTATGTGCTTCAAATCGTTGCTTTTATGTTTTATGTGTTTCAAAGCATTGCTTTCATGTGTTATGTGTTTCAAAGCATTGCTTTCATGTGTTATGTGTTTCAAAGCCTTACTTCTATGTTTTATGTGTTTCAAAGCCTTAATTCTATGTTTTATGTGTTTCAAAGTGTTTCTTCTATGTTTTATGTGTTTCAAAGCGTTTCTTCTATGGTTTATGTGTTTCAAAGCGTTTCTTCAATGTTTTACGTGTTTGAAGGCGTTTCTGTATATTATGTGTGTCAAGGGTAACATATAGGTATTATGTGTGTCAAGGCGTTCTTCTATGTATTATGTGTGTCAGCGCGTTATTTCAGTGTATTATTTGTGTCAAGGCGTTATTTCTATGTATTATGTGTCAAGGCGTTATTTCTATGTATTATGTGTGTCAAGGCGTTACTTCTATGTATTATGTGTGTCAAGGCGTTACTTCTAAGTATTATGTGTGTCAAGGCGTTACTTCTATGTATTATGTGTGTCAAGGCGTTACTTCTATGTATTATGTGTGTCAAGGCGTTACTTCTATGTATTATGTGTGTCAAGGCGTAATTTCTATGTATTATATATGTCAAGGTGTTAATATTGTGAATTCTATGTATCAAAGTGTTACTTCAATGCATTTTTCTACCAATGCATCACTTCTATGTATCAACTTGCAGTACGTCTATGTTTATGTGTGTCAATGCGTTATTTATATGTGTATGCATTACTTCAATAATACATGTATATTAGAATGTTATTTCAATGCAATATATGTATCAAGGCAGTACTTTAATGCATTCTATGTATCAAGGCGTTCGCGCAATCATTTTATGTATCAAGGCGTTAGTTGTTTGAATTCGATGTATCAAGGCGTTAGTTGTTTGAATTCTATGTATCAAGGCGTTAGTTGATTGCATTCTATGTATCAAGGCGTTAGTTGATTGCATTCTATGTATCAAGGCGTTAGTTGATTGAATTCTATGTATCAAGGCGTTAGTTGATTGAATTCTATGTATCAAGGCGTTAGTTGACTGCATTCTATGTATCAAGGCGTTAGTTGATTGAATTCTATGTATCAAGGCGTTAGTTGATTGAATTCTATGTATCAAGGCGTTAGTTGATTGAATTATATGTATCAAGGCGTTAGTTGATTGCATTCTATGTATCAAGGCGTTAGTTGTTTGAATTCTATGTATCAAGGCGTTAGTTGATTGCATTATATGTATCAAGGCGTTAGTTGATTGCATTCTATGTATCAAGGCGTTAGTTGATTGCATTCTATGTATCAAGGCGTTAGTTAATTGAATTCTATGTATCAAGGCGTTAGTGGATTGAATTCTATGTATCAAGGCATTAGTTGATTGAATTCTATGTATCAAGGCGTTAGTTGATTGCATTCTATGTATCAAGGCATTAGTTGATTCAATTCGATGTATCAAGGCGTTAGTTGATTGCATTCTATGTATCAAGGCGTTAGTTGATTCAATTCGATGTATCAAGGCGTTTGTTGATTGAATTCTATGTATCAAGGCGTTAGTTGATTGCATTCTATGTATCAAGGTATTAATTGATTGCAATTCGATGTATCAAGGCGTTAGTTGATTGAATTCTATGTATCAAGGCGTTAGTTCAATGCATTCTATGTATCAAGGCGTTAGTTCAATGCATTCTATGTATCAAGGCGTTAGTTCAATGCATTCTATGTATCAAGGCGTTAGTTGATTGAATTCGATGTATCAAGGCGTTAGTTGATTGAATTCGATGTATCAAGGCGTTTGTTGATTGAATTCTATGTATCAAGGCGTTAGTTGATTGCATTCTATGTATCAAGGCATTAGTTGATTCAATTCTATGTATCAAGGCGTTTGTTGATTGAATTCTATGTATCAAGGCGTTAGTTGATTGAATTCGATGTATCAAGGCGTTAGTTGATTGAATTCGATGTATCAAGGCGTTAGTTGATTGAATTCGATGTATCAAGGCGTTAGTTGCATTGCAATTCTGATGTTACTCCAAGGCGTTAGTTAAATGTACTCTATGTATCAAGGCGGTTGTGCAATGCATTCAATGTATCGATGCGTTAGTTCATTGCATTCGATGTATCAAGGCATTAGTTCTTTGCACTCTATGTATCAAAGCGTTAGTTCATTGCATTCTATGTATCAAGGCGTTAGTTCTTTGCACTCTATGTATCAAAGCGTTAGTTCATTGCATTCTATGTATCAAGGCGTTAGTTCTTTGCACTCTATGTATCAAGGCGTTAGTTCATTGCACTCTATGTATCAAAGCGTTAGTTCTTTGCACTCTATGTATCAAGGCGTTAGTTCATTGCACTCTATGTATCAAAGCGTTAGTTCTTTGCACTCTGTGTATCAACGCGTTAGTTCATTGCATTCGATGTATCAAGGCATTAGTTCTTTGCACTCTATGTATCAAGGCGTTAGTTCATTGCATTCTATGTATCAAGGCGTTTATTCATTGCTTTCTATGTTTCAAGGCAGTTGTGCAATGCATTCAATGTATCGATGCGTTAGTTCGTTGCATTCTATGTATCAAGGCATTAGTTCATTGCTTTCTATGTATCAAGGCGTTTGTTCATTGCTTTCTATGTATCAAAGCATTTGTCCATTGCTTTCTATGTATCAAGGCGTTTGTCCAATGCATTCTGTGTATCAAGGGGTTAGTCCAATGCATTCTGTGTGTCAACGCGTTAGTCCAATGCATTCTGTGTATCAAGGGGTTAGCCCAATGCATTCTGTGTATCAAGGGGTTAGCCCAATGCATTCTGTGTATCAAGGGGTTAGCCCAATGCATTCTGTGTATCAAGGGGTTAGTCCAATGCATTCTGTGTATCAACGCGTTAGTCCAATGCATTCTGTGTATCAAGGGGTTAGCCCAATGCATTCTGTGTATCAAGGGGTTAGTCCAATGAATTCTGTGTATCAAGGGGTTAGCCCAATGCATTCTGTGTATCAAGGGGTTAGTCCAATGTATTCTGTGTATCAAGGGGTTAGCCCAATGAATTCTGTGTATCAAGGGGTTAGCCCAATGAATTCTGTGTATCAAGGGGTTAGTCCAATGTATTCTGTGTATCAAGGGGTTAGTCCAATGTATTCTGTGTATTCAAGGCGGTTAATGTCACAATGCTATTCTGTGTATCAAGGGGTTAGTCCAATGTATTCTGTGTATCAAGGGGTTAGTCCAATGTATTCTGTGTATCAAGGGGTTAGTCCAATGTATTCTGTGTATCAAGGGGTTAGTCCAATGCTATTCTGTGTATCAACGCGGGTTAGTCCAATGCATTCTGTGTATCAAGGGGTTAGCCCAATGCATTCTGTGTATCAAGGGGTTAGTCCAATGTATTCTGTGTATCAAGGGGTTAGCCCAATGAATTCTGTGTATCAAGGGGTTAGTCCAATGCATTCTGTGTATCAAGGGGTTAGCCCAATGCATTCTGTGTATAAACGCGTTAGTCCAATGTATTCTGTGTATCAAGGGTTAGCCCAATGCATTCTGTGTATAAAGGGGTTAGCCCAATGCATTCTGTGTATCAAGGGGTTAGCCCAATGCATTCTGTGTATAAACGCGTGTAGCCCAATGTATTCTGTGTATCAAGGGGTTAGCCCAATGCATTCTGTGTATAAACGCGTTAGCCCAATGTATTCTGTGTATCAAGGGGTTAGCCCAATGCATTCTGTGTATAAACGCGTTAGCCCAATGTATTCTGTGTATCAAGGGGTTAGCCCAATGCATTCTGTGTATCAAGGGGTTAGCCCAATGCATTCTGTGTATCAAGGCGTTACTATAATGCATTTTATGGATCACGGCGTTACTTCTATGTGTCAAGGAGTTACCATTATGCATTCTATGTATCAAGACGATATTCTTATGTGTCAATGCGTTACTTCTATGTATCAAGGCGATACTTCTATGTATCAAGGCGATACTTCTATGAATCAAGGCGATACTTGTATGTATCAAGGCGATACTTCTATGTATCAAGGCGTTACTTCTATGTATCAAGGTGTTACTTCTATGTATCAAGATGTTACTTCTATGTATCAAGGAGTTACTTCTATGTATCAAGGCGTTACTTCTATGTATCAAGATGTTACTTCTATGTATCAAGATGTTACTTCTATGTATCAAGATGTTACTTCTATGTATCAAGATGTTACTTCTATGTATCAAGATGTTACTTCTATGTATCAAGGTGTTACTTCTATGTATCAAGATGTTACTTCTATGTATCAAGATGTTACTTCTATGTATCAAGATGTTACTTCTATGTATCAAGGTGTTACTTCTATGTATCAAGATGTTACTTCTATGTATCAAGATGTTACTTCTATGTATCAAGATGTTACTTCTATGTATCAAGATGTTACTTCTATGTATCAAGATGTTACTTCTATGTATCAAGATGTTACTTCTATGTATCAAGATGTTACTTCTATGTATCAAGATGTTACTTCTATGTATCAAGATGTTACTTCTATGTATCAAGATGTTACTTCTATGTATCAAGATGTTACTTCTATGTATCAAGATGTTACTTCTATGTATCAAGATGTTACTTCTATGTATCAAGATGTTACTTCTATGTATCAAGATGTTACTTCTATGTATCAAGATGTTACTTCTATGTATCAAGATGTTACTTCTATGTATCAAGGCGTTACTTCTATGTATCAAGGCGTTACTTCTATGTATCAAGGCGTTACTTCTATGTATCAAGGCGATACTTCTATGTATCAAGGCGATACTTCTATGTATCAATGTGTGACTTCTATGTATCAAAGCGTTACTTTCATGTATCAAGGTGTCAATTCCATGTGTCAAGGCGTTTCTTCTAAGTATCAATATGTTACTTATATGTATCAAGGGGTTATTTCTATGTATCAATATTTTACTTCTATGTGTCAAGGCGTTATTTATATGTATCAAGACTTGATCATTATGCATTCTATGTATCAAGGCGTGATTTATGTGTATCAAGGCTTTATCAATATGAATTCTGTGTATCAAGGCGTTATTTATAGTTATCAAGGCTTTATATTATGCATTCTATGTATCAAGGCCTGATTTATATGTATCAAGGCTTTATCATTATGCATTCTATGTATGAAGGCGTTATTTATATTAATCAAGGCTTTATCATTATGCATTATATGTATCAAGGCTTTATCATTATGCATTCTATGTATCAAGGCTTTATCATTATGCATTATATGTATCAAGGCTTTATCATTATGCATTATATGTATCAAGGCTTTATCATTATGCATTATATGTATCAAGGCTTTATCATTATGCATTATATGTATCAAGGCTTTATCATTATGCATTCTATGTATCAAGGCTTTATCATTATGCATTCTATGTATCAAGGCTTTATCATTATGCATTATATGTATCAAGGCTTTATCATTATGCATTATATGTATCAAGGCTTTATCCTTATGCATTCTATGTATCAAGGCGTTACTTTATGCATCAAGGCTTTATCATTATACATTTTATATATCAAGGCTTTATCATTCTACATTCTATATATCAAGGCTTTATCATTATACATTCTATATATCAAGGCTTTATCATTATGCATTATATGTATCAAGACGTTATTTATATGTATCAAGGCTTTATCATTATACATTCTATATATCAAGAAGTTACTTAAATGTATCAAGACTTTATCATTATACATTCTATGTATCAAGGCTTTATCATTATGCATTCTATGTATCAAGACGTTATTTATATGTATCAAGGCTTTATCACTATACATTCTATGTATCAAGGCTTTATCATTATGCATTCTATGTATCAAGACATTATTTATATGTATCAAGACTTTATCATTTTACATTCTATGTATCAAGGCGTTGTTTATATGTATCAAGGCGTTATCATTATGCATTCTATATATCAAGGCTTTATCATTATGCTTCCTATGTATCAAGGCGTTATTTATATGTATCAAGGTTTTATCATTATACATTCTATGTATCAAGACGTTATTTATATGTATCAAGGTTTTATAATTATACATTCTATGTATCAAGGCGTTTTTATATGTATCAAGGCGTTATCATTATGCATTATGTGTATCAAGATGTTATTTATATGTATCGAGGCTTTATCATTATACATTCTATGTATCAAGACGTTAGGTATACGTATCAAGGGGTTATCATTATGCATTCTATATATCAAGAAGTTATTTACATGTATCAAGGCTTTATCATTATGCATTCTGTGTATCAAGATGTTATTTATATGTATCAAGGCTTTATCTTTATACATTCTATGTATCAAGGCTTTATCATTATGCATTCTATGTATCAATACGTTATTTATATGTATCAAGGCTTTACCATTATACATTCTATGAATCAAGGCGTTATTTATATGTATCAAGGCTTTATCATTATGCATTCTATGTATCAAGGTATGACTTATATGTATCAGCGCTTTATCATTATGCATTCTATGTATCAAGGCATGACTTATATGTATCAAGGCTTTATCATTACGCATTCTATGTATCAAGGCTTTATCATTATGCATTCTATATATCAAGGCTTTAGCATTATGCTTTCTATGTATCAAGGCTTTAGCATTATGCATTCTATGTATCAATGTTTTATCATTATGCATTATATGTATCAAGGTTAATCATTATACATTTTATGTATCAAGGCGTTATTAATATGTATCAAGGCTTTATCATTACGCATTCTATGTATCAAGGCGTTATTTATATGTATCAAGGCTTTATCATTATGCATTCTATGTATCAAGGCGTTATTTATATGTATCAAGGCTTTATCATTATGCTTCCTATGTATCAATACGTTATTTATATGTATCAAGGCTTTACCATTATACATTCTATGAATCAAGGCGTTATTTATATGTATCAAGGCTTCATCATTATGCATTCTATGTATCAAGGCATGACTTAGATGTATCAGCGCTTTATCATTATGCATTCTATGTATCAAGGCATGACTTATATGTATCAAGGCTTTATCATTACGCATTCTATGTATCAAGGCTTTATCCCTATGCATTCTATGTATCAAGGCTTTAGCATTATGCATTCTATGTATCAAGGTTTTATCATTATGCATTATATGTATCAAGGTTAATCATTATACATTCTATGTATCAAGGCGTTATTTATATGTATCAAGGCTTTATCATGACGCATTCTGTGTATCAAGGCGTTATTTATATGTATCAAGGCTTTATCATTATGCATTCTATGTATCAAGGCGTTATTTATATGTATCAATGCTTTATCATTATGCATTCTATGTATCAAGGCGTTATTTATATGTATCAATGATTTATCATTATGCATTATATGTATCAATGCGTTATTTATATGTATCAAGGCTTTATCATTATGCATTCTATGTATCAAGGCGTTATTTATATGTATCAAGGATTTATCATTATGCATTATATGTATCAATGCGTTATTTATATGTATCAAGGCTTTATCATTATGTATTCTATGTATCAGGCGTTATTTATATGTATCAAGGCTTTATCATTATGCATTATATGTATCAATGCATTATTTATATGTATCAAGGCTTTATCATTATGCATTATATGTATCAAGACGTTATTTATATGTATCAAGGCTTTATCATTATGCATTCTATGTATCCAGACGTTATTTATATGTATCAAGGCTTTATCATTATGCATTTTATGTATCAATGCATTATTTATATGTATCAAGGCTTTATCATTATGCATTATGTGTATCAAGATGTTATTTATATGTATCAAGGCTTTATCATTATACATTCTATGTATCAAGGCGTTAGGTATACGTATCAAGGGGTTATCATTATGCATTCTATATATCAAGAAGTTATTTACATGTATCAAGGCTTTATCATTATGCATTCTGTGTATCAAGATGTTATTTATATGTATCAAGGCTTTACCATTATACATTCTATGAATCAAGGCGTTATTTATATGTATCAAGGCTTTATCATTATGCATTCTATGTATCAAGGTATGACTTATATGTATCAAGGCTTTATCATTACGCATTCTATGTATCAAGGCTTTATCATTATGCATGCTATGTATTCAGGCTTTAGCATTATGCATTCTATGTATCAAGGTTTTATCATTATGCATTATATGTATCAAGGTTAATCATTATACATTTTATGTATCAAGGCGTTATTAATATGTATCAAGGCTTTATCATTACGCATTCTATGTATCAAGGCGTTATTTATATGTATCAAGGCTTTATCATTATGCATTCTATGTATCAAGGCGTTATTTATATGTATCAAGGCTTTATCATTATGCTTCCTATGTATCAATACGTTATTTATATGTATCAAGGCTTTACCATTATACATTCTATGAATCAAGGCGTTATTTATATGTATCAAGGCTTCATCATTATGCATTCTATGTATCAAGGCATGACTTATATGTATCAGCGCTTTATCATTATGCATTCTATGTATCAAGGCATGACTTATATGTATCAAGGCTTTATCATTACGCATTCTATGTATCAAGGCGTTATCATTATGCATTCTATGTATTCAGGCTTTAGCATTATGCATTCTATGTATCAAGGTTTTATCATTATGCATTATATGTATCAAGGTTAATCATTATACATTCTGTGTATCAAGGCGTTATTTATATGTATCAAGGCTTTATCATGACGCATTCTGTGTATCAAGGCGTTATTTATATGTATCAAGGCTTTATCATTATGCATTCTATGTATCAAGGCGTTATTTATATGTATCAAGGCTTTATCATTATGCATTCTATGTATCAAGGCGTTATTTATATGTATCAATGCTTTATCATTATGCATTCTATGTATCAAGGCGTTATTTATATGTATCAAGGATTTATCATTATGCCTTATATGTATCAATGCGTCATTTATATGTATCAAGGCTTTATCATTATGCATTCTATGTATCAGGTGTTATTTATATGTATCAAGGCTTTATCATTATACATTTTATGTATCAAGACGTTATTTATATGTATCAAGGCTTTATCATTATGCATTTTATGTATCAAGGCGTTCTTCATATGTATCAAGGCTTTATCATTATGCATTCTATGTATCAAGGCGTTATTTATATGTGTCAAGGCGTTACTATTATCAATTTTACGTTAGTTCTATGTACCAAGGAATTACTTCTATGTAGCAATGCGTTATTAGTATGCATTTTATGTGTCAAGGCTTTACTATTATGCATTATATATACTAAGGCGTTACTATTATGCATTCTATATGTTAAGACGTTACTATTATGCATTCTATATGTTAAGACGTTACTATTATGCATTCTATATGTTAAGGCGTTACTATTATGCATTCTATATGTTAAGACGTTACTATTATGCATTCTATATGTTAAGACGTTACTATTATGCATTCTATATGTCAAGGCGTTACTATTATGCATTCTATATGTTAAGACGTTACTATTATGCATTCTATATGTTAAGACGTTACTATTATGCATTCTATATGTCAAGGCGTTACTATTATGCATTCTATATGTTAAGACGTTACTATTATGCATTCTATATGTTAAGGAATTACTATTATGCATTCTATGAGTCAAGGCGTTATTATTATGCATTGTATATGTCAAGACATTATTATTAGGCATTCTATGTGTCAAGGTGTTATTATTATGCATTCTATGTGTCAATGCGTTACCATTATGTAATCTATGTCTCGTGGCATTGCTTCTATGTATCAAGACGTTACTTATATACACCAAAAGGCGTTACTATTGTGCATTATATGTGTAAGAGGCGTTAATTCTGGTATAGAGCGATACTTCTATGTATCCAGGTGTTAATTCTATGTATTAAAAGGCGATATTTCTATGTATCAAGGCGTTACTTCTATGTATCAAGGCGATATTTCTATGTATCAAGGTGTTACTTCTATGTATCAAGATGTTATTTCTATGTATCAAGGTGTTACTTCTATTTATCAAGGTGGTATCAGGGCGATATTTCTATGTATGAGAGCGATACTTCTATGTATCAAGGTGTTACTTCTATATTTATCAAGGTGTTAATTTATTTATCAAGGCGTTAATTCTATGTATCAAAGGCATTAATTCTATGTATCAAGGCGTTAATTCTATGTATCAAGGCGTTAATTCTATGTATCAAGGCGTTAATTCTATGTATCAAGGCGTTAATTCTATGTATCAAGGCGTTAATTTTATGTATCAAGGCGTTACTTCTATGTATCAAGGCGTTACTTCCTATGTATCAAGGCGTTAATTCTATGTATCAAGGGCGTCTACTATCAAGGAGTTACTTCTATGCATACGTCTATGTATCAAGCATTACTTCTATGTATCAGAGTGTTACTTCTATGCATCAAGGCGTTACTTATTTCTATGTATCAAGGCGTTACTTCTATGTATCAAGGTGTTAGCATCAAGGTGTTACTTCTATGTATCAAGGTGTTACTTCTTAGGCGTTACTTCTATGTATCAAGGTGTTACGTATATGTATCAAGGCGATACTTCTATGTATCAGGTGTTACTTCTATGTATCAAGGTGTTACTTCTATGTTACTTCTATGTATCAAGGCGTTACTTCTATGCATCAAGGCGTTACTTCTATGTATCAAGGTCATACTTCTATGTATCAGAGTGTTAATTTTATGTATCAGGCGTTACTTCTATGCATCAAGTGTGTATCAAGGTGTTACTTCTATGCATCAGGTGTTACTTCTATGTATCAAGGTCATATTTCTATGTATAAGGTGTTACTTCTATGTATCAAAGTCATACTTCTATGTATCAAGTGTTACTTCGTATCAAGGCGATACTTCTATGTATCAAGGCGTTAATTCTATGTATCAAGGCGTTACTTCTATGCATCAAGGTGTTACTTCGTATCAAGGTCATACTTCTATGTATCAAGGTTACTTCTATATCAAGGTGTTACTTCGTATAATTTCTATGTATCAAGGTGTTACTTCTATGTATCAAGGTGTGCATCAAGGTGTTTTCTATGTATCAAGGTGTTACTTCTATGTATCAAGGTTACTTCGTTAACTTCTATGTATCAAGGTGTTACTTCTATGCATCAAGGCGTTACTTCTATGTATCAAGGTGTTACTTCTATGTATCAAGGTGTTACTTCTATGTATCAAGGTGTTACTTCTATGTTAAGGTGTTTTTATGTATCAAGGTCAAGGTCATCTTCTATGTATCAAGGCGTTACTTCTATGTATCAAGTGGTATCGTTAATTCTATGTATCAAGGTGTTACTTCTATGTATCAAGGTGTTACTTCTATGTATCAAGGCGTTACTATGTATCAAGGCGTTGTGCATCAAGGCGTTACTTCTATGTATCAAGGTGTTACTTCTAGGTATCAAGCGTTACGTCTATGCATCAAGGCGTTACTTCTATGTATAGCGTTACGTATGCAAAACGTTCCTTTATCCATGCTACTTATAGGTATCAAGCGTTAGCATGTATCAAAACGTTCAACCAAAGCGTTACTATTATGCGTTCTATCTATCAAAGCGTTACTATTATGCATTGTATGTATGAAAGCGTTATTTCTATGTATTAAAGCGTTACTATTATGCATTCTATGTATCAAAGGTTAGCTCTGTGTAACAAGGCATTACTACTATGCATTATATCTATCAAAGCCTCAGTTCATTGCATTCTATGTATCAAATTGTTACTATTATGCATTCTGTGTATCAAAGTTTTACTATTATGCATTGTGTATCAGTGTTACTATTATGCATTCTATGTATCAAGGTTAGCTCTGTGTATCAAGGTTTTACCTTTATGCATTGTCTCTATCAAAGCGTCAGGTCATTGCATTCTATGTATCAAAATGTTATTATTATGCATTTTGTGTATCAAATTGTTACTATTATGCATTCTATGTATCAAAGTGTTACTATTATGCATTGTGTGTATCAAAGCATTACTAGTATCCATTTTATGTATCAAAGCATTACTTCGTTGTATCAAGGCGTTACTATTATGCATTCTATGAATCAAAGCGTTACTTCTATGTATCAATGCGCTACTATGATGCATTCCATGTATCGAAGCGTTACTTCTATAGGTCAAGGCGTTACCTCTATGTGTTAAGGCGTTAGCTCTATTTGTCGGCGCGTTGCCTCTATGTGTCAAGGTGTAACTTCTATGTGTCTAGGCGTTACTTCTATGTGCCATGGCATTACCTCTATGTGTCAAGTCGTTTTCTCTTTAGAGTTCTTGATAGAGTGTTGTAGGTTTCGCAGTAGCAAAGAGTCTTGGTTTTTTTTTGCAGTTGAACCTGAGTCCCACAGATGATGCTATGGTATCAATGGCACCCATTAACTGTTACATTTGCTCCCCAATGCCTCACTACTATTAGTTCTAAGTACCACCGCCTTACCTCTATGTTTTCTGTGTATCAAGGCGTTGCTTCTGTGTAATCTTTGTATCAAGGCGTTGCTTCTGTATAAACTTTGTATCAAGGCGTTGCTTCTGTATAATCTTTGTATCAAGGCGTTGTTTCTGTATAATCTTTGTATCAAGGCGTTGCTTCTGTGTAATCTTTGTATCAAGGCGTTGCTTCTGTATAATCTTTGTATCAAGGCGTTGCTTCTGTATAATCTTTGTATCAAGGCGTTGCTTCTGTATAATCTTTGTATCAAGGCATTGCTTCTGTATAATCTTTGTATCAAGGCGTTGCTTCTGTATAATCTTTGTATCAAGGCGTTGCTTCTGTATAATCTTTGTATAAAGGCGTTGCTTCTGTGTAATCTTTGTATCAAAGCGTTGCTTCAGTGTAATCTTTGTATCAAGGCGTTGCTTCAGTGTAATCTTTGTATTAAGGCGTTGCTTCAGTGTAATCTTTGTATCAAAGCGTTGCTTCTGTATAATATTTGTATAAAGGCGTTGCTTCTGTGTAATATTTGTATCAAGGCGTTGCTTCTCTATAATCTTTGTATAAAGGCGCTGCTTCTGTGTAATCTTTGTATCAAGTACCGATTTAACTTCTATAATCTTTGTATAAAGGCGTTGCTACTGTGTAATCTTTGTAGCCCAATGCGTTGCTTCTCTATAATCTTTGTATCAAGGCGTTGCGTCTTTGTAACCTTTGTATCAAAGCGTTGCTTCTGTATACTATTTGTATAAAGGCGTTGCTTCTGTGTAATCTTTGTATCAAGGCGTTGTGTCTTTTAACCTTTATCAAAGCGTTGCTTCTATTATAATATTTGTATAAAGGCGCTCCTTCTGTGTAATCTTTGTATCAATGCGTTGCTTCTCTCATAATCTTTGTATCAAGGCGTTGCTACTGTGTAATCTTTGTATAAAGGCGTCAATTTAAGGTGTTAGTTCTAGGTATTCTGTGTATCAAGGCATTGCTTCTGTGTATTCTTTATATAAAGGCGTTAATTTAAGGCGTTACCTCTATGTATTGTATGTATCAAGGCGTTGCTTCTGTGTAATCTTTGTATAAAGGCGTTAATTTAAGGCGTTACTTCTACGTATTTTGTGTATCAAGGCATGTAGTCTATGTATCACAGCGTTACTGATATGCATTCTATGTATCGAGGGGTTGCTTTTATGTATTCTATGTATTAAGGCGTTACTTATATGTATTCTATGTATTAAAGGCGTATACTATGTATTAGGCGTTACTTCTACGTATTCTATGTATTAAGGCGTTACTTCTATGTATACTATGTATTAAGGCGTTACTTCTATGTATTCTATGTATTAAGGCGTTACTTCTATGTATACTATGTATTAAGGCGTTACTTCTATGTATACTATGTATTAAGTGGTTACTTCTATGTATACAATGTATTAAGGCGTTACTTCTATGTATACTATGTATCAAGACATTACTTCTATATATACTATGTATATATATATATATATATATATATATATATATATATATATATATATATATATGTATCGAAGTGTTACTTCTATTTATACTATGTATCAAAACATTACTTCTATATATATACTATGTATCGAAGTGTTACTTCTGTTTATACTATGTATCAAGACACTACTTCTATGTATACTATGCATCAAGAGATTACTTCTATGTATACTACGTATCAAAGTGTTACTTTTATGTATTATGTGGATCACAGCGTTACTTCTACGTATTATATGTATCAAGAAGGAAGTTTGATGTTTTCTCTGTATCAACGTGTTACTCCTTTATATTCTATGTACCAAAATGTGTTACATTTATATATTCTCTGTATCAGAGTGTTATTTCTTTATATTCTATGTATCAAAGTGTTACTTCTTTATATTCTATGTATCAAAGTGTTACTTCTTTATATTCTATGTATCAAATTGTTACATTTATATATTCTTGTATCAGAGTGTTACTCCTTTTATTCTATGTATCAAACTGTTCATTTATATACTCTCTGTATCAAATCCTTTATATTCTATGTATCAAACTGTTACATTTATATATTCTCTGTATCAGAGTGTTACTTCTTTATCTTCTATGTATCAAACTGTTACATTTATATATTCTCTGTATCAACGTGTTACTCCTTTATCTTCTATGTATCAACGTGTTACTCCTTTATATTCTCTGTATCAACGTGTTACTCCTTTATATTCTCAAAGTGTATATTCTCTGTATCAACGTGTTACTCCTTTATATTCTCTGTATCAAAGTGTTACATTTTATTCTATGTTCTTGTTACTCCTTTATATTCTATGTATTGTTACTTCCTTTATATTCTATGTATCAACGTGTTACTCCTTTATATTCTCTGTATCAACGTGTTACTCCTTTATCTTCTATGTATCAACGTGTTATCTTCTATGTTAGTGTTACTTCTTTATTCTATGTATCAAACTGTTACATTTATGTTCTATATTCTATGTATCAAAGTGTTACATTTATTTATTCTATGTATCAAAGTGTTACATTTATATATTCTATGTATCAAAGTGTTACATTTATATATTCTATGTATCAAACTGTTACATTTATATATTCTATGTATCAAGTGTTACATTCTATATATTCTATGTATCAAAGTGTTACATTTATATATTCTATGTATCAAAGTGTTACATTTATATATTCTATGTATCAAAGTGTTACATTTATATATTCTATGTATCAATGTGTTACATTTATATTATTCTCAATGTGTACTTCTTTATGTTCTATGTATCAAAGTGTTACTTCTTTATATTTTATG
>JAXRKP010002858.1:0-33322 GCA_037039925.1 Doris montereyensis
GTCTCTCTCTCTCTCTGTCTCTCTCTGTCTCTCTCTCTCTCTCTCTCTGTCTCTCTCTCTCTCTCTCTCTGTCTCTCTGTCTGTCTCTCTCTCTCTCTCTCTCTCTCTCTCTCTCTCTTTCTCTCTCTCTCTCTCTCTCTCTCTCTCTCTCTCTCTCTCTCTCTCTCTCTCTCTCTCTCTCTCTCTCTCTCTCTCTCTCTCTCTCTCTCTCTCTCTCTCTCTCTGTCTGTTGGTGCCATCGTACTAAAAATTTAGAACCAGGTCGTGGTGTGTTCTACTATTAGCCAAATCGTTGTCTCATATGTGCTGATACTATCTTGATGCACATCGCCGCATGGCAATAATTGAATGTCATGATGATGTTTTGCCACTTCATGCATAATAGTGCCAGGATGTCAATCTCCAGTCTTGCCACTTGCGTCACAAAACTAATACCAGGATGTCAATCGTAGTCTAGCGAGTTGGTGTCACAAACTAATACTCAGGATCTCAATCGTAGTCATGCAACTTGGTGTCACACACTAATACCAGGATGTCAATCGTAGTCTTGCCACTTGGTGTCACACTAATACCAGGATGTCAATCGTAGTCTTGCCACTTGGTGTCACACCAGTACCAGGATGTCAATCGTAGTCTAGCGAGTTGGTGTCACACACTAATACCAGGATGTCGTCGTAGTCTTGCCACTTGATTCACACACTATCACCAGGACGTCAATCGTAGTCTTGCGAGTTGGTGTCACAAACTAAGGTACCAGGATGTCAATCGTAGTCATGTAACTTCGTGTCACACTAATACCAGGATGTCAATGTCATGATGAAGGTTGCCAACTTGCGTCACACACTAGTGCCGTCAAAGTTGAATGTCAGATGAAAGAGTTGCCACTTGTGTCACACTCAGTACCAGGATGAATGTCATGATGAAGGTTGCCACTTGGTGTCACACACTAGTGCCAGATGAATGTCATGATGAAGGTTGCCAACTGGTGTCACACACCAGTGCCGGGTGAATGTCATGATGAAGGTTGCCACTGTGTCACACACCAGTACCAGGTGAATGTCATGATGAAACTTCTGGGTCACACTTGCCGGGTGAATGTCATGATGAAGATTGTGTCACACACTAGTACCAGTGCATGATGAAGGTTGCCACTTGGTGTCACACACTAGTCGGGTGAATGTCATGATGAAGATTGCTACTTGGTGTCACACACTAGTGCCGGTGAATGTCATGATGAAGATTGCTACTTGGTGTCACACTAGTGCTTGGAGTAAATGTCATGATGAATTGCCACTTGGTGTCAAGAATGGCCCTCACTGCTATTAAATGTTTTGAACGAATGGACAGAAACAAAATACCCAAACTCACCACACAAATAAAAACTGAAAGTAGTTGCGTCATCCACCGTGGAGTCTTGGTTGTACAGGGACGTGTTGTATTTGTACTGACGTCATTTAGACTGTAGAGACAGCTCAAAAGTCCCATTTTCTTTAAAACGGGAACAGATAAAGTTATCAGTAGTTTAACCTTCAGATTTGTGCATAATGATGAGCAAAGAGTAATGTGTTTACGTTCTGACTAAAGTCGTAAGGCATAAGTCATAAGTCATCCAGTCATACAATCATAAATCATAAGTCATAAGCTATAAGTCATAAGTCATAAGGAAGAAGTGTTAGGTTATGTGTTGCTTCTTTCCTATTTTCTATTAATTTTGAACAAAAGGAAAAACAAAGGTGAAAAACGTTTGTCCTGGTCTAATGCGTCTTTTCGCAGAATGGGAGATAATTAGCCAAATAAATGAATGATTTTAGTTTTATGAAAGTCTTTATTTCCCTTTGTAATTATAGGGTTCGTTTTGTATTCCTATCCACCATAGCTTTATCTTCCAGAATATTACCCCCCCCCCCCTTCTCAACAGATCAAAACAGAATTATCATTCCGTTGCCCTTTTTGTCGTACTACACAATTCCATATATCATATTACCAGATCGGAACGGCATTGGGTTGCAAGAGGAGTTTGAGATCTCTAATGTCTGTTTGTCTGTGCAGGCGTTCAAACTGAAATTGCAAGGTGCTACGTCATCGTTGATTAAATTTCCCAGAAGTTCCGATGAGCAGAAAGACGCAGACGTGAGGATGGAATCTGTTGTTGAATAGAATAAAATAATGTGGTGATATGTTTTTCTCTTTGTCTTCATAAATAAAATAAAAATAATGTGGTGATATGTTTTCTTCTCTGTCTTCATAAATAAAATAAAACAATGTGGTGATATGTTTTCTTTTCGGTCTTCATAAATAAAATAAAACAATGTGGTGATATGTTTTCTTCTCTGTCTTCATAAATAAAATAAAACAATGTGGGATATGTTTTTCTCTGTCTTCATAAATAAAATAAAACAATGTGGTGATATGTTTTCTTTCTGTGTTCATAAATATAATAAAATAATGGTGATATGTTTTTTCTTCTCTGTCTTCATAAATATAATAAAATAATGTGGTGATATGTTTCTTCTCTTGTCTTCATAAATAAAATAAAAATAGTGTGGTGATATGTTTTCTTTCTGTCTTCATAAATAAAATAAAACAATGTGTGATATGTTTTCTTTCTCTGTCTTCATAAATAAAATAAAACAATGTGGTGATATGTTTTCTTCTCTGTCTTCATAAATATAATAAAATAATGTGGTGATATGTTTTTCTCTGTCTTCATAAATAAAATAAAATAGTATAGATATATTTTCTGTCTTCATAAATAAAATAAACAATGGGTGATATGTTTTCTTCTCTCGTCTTCATAAATAAAATAAAAACACTGTGGTGATATGTTTTCTTCTCTGTCTTCATAAATAAAATAAAACAATGTGGTGATATGTTTTCTCTCTGTCTTCATAAATAAAATAAACAATGTGGTGGATATGTTTTCTTCTCTGTCTTCATAAAATAAAATAAAACAATGTATGATATGTTTTCTTCTTCTGTCTTCACGGCGTCATTGACTCATGTGTTGGTTTATGTGGCGTCCCCTTAGCGTCCATCGTGTACAGAGTGTTGATGTTTTGTTTATAAAGCACATGACGTGTGTGGGTCCTGGAGTGAAGAGTTTTCCCTTTGTTCCTATCAATTTAATCCTATCTTATAGAGCTGTAATGGACATCGTGTAGAGTTGAAATATGTCGTTTGTAACCTAGACGCAAAATATGGATAACTTATTGACAATGAAACACGTCGTGATAAAACGTGTCCATTTCTAGATTCACATCACTGTTAACGTCAGACGAGTACACGCTTACCTAATACGCAGAAGTACATGGTATCGATTTACAGGTAATGGTATCGGCAAATCACACACTCTGTCAAGACGTACACTGGACAATGATGAAATCGCCATGACGTAGTCGTTGAGGACCGTCTGTAACTCTACAAGAGGATTGACATGAATATTTTGTATATTCTTTTAACTTATGATGATTTTAATAGATTTTGAAAACAATCCTGGGTGATGTCATTGTTTGTGGACATGTTTGGCAAATGGGTTTCTTACCCCCCCCCCCCCCCCATACTGTATCCTTAGCGAACATGGCAAGATCAGTTTGGTAAACCTTTTACGACATAATAAAAGAATGCATGTCAGAGTTGATAATCAAACACAAAAGTACCAAGGAGCCGCTTATTGTCATCAATATGTAAAAGGGATGTTAGTTATCGTGGTTAATGAAACTGATCAGATGGATTATCATTTT
Organism: Doris montereyensis; assembly: GCA_037039925.1. Taxonomy (NCBI): domain Eukaryota; kingdom Metazoa; phylum Mollusca; class Gastropoda; order Nudibranchia; family Dorididae; genus Doris; species Doris montereyensis. The sequence continues at coordinate 3,741 of JAXRKP010002858.1, forward strand.
GGCATAGGTATTAAAAATCATTATGTTTATAAAAGGAAAACTTGATTAAGATAAATCTTTATGATACCATTTGGTCCTTGATAATAGATGAACTTAGTATCGCTGATCTTGTAGAGGTAGACACATACATAAAGGCTGATGCCTGTCAGCTCGGGAGACCTGTGAAAAAATGGAACAGAGGGAGCCCTCAAAGTGTACGTCACCCAAATACCGTCCATTGTGTACACAGCTTCCATTTATGTCAGTTCGGCAAGGAGTGTCTTCATATGACGTAATCCCTGATTGAAATCATAAGGTGATACTACTAAAGGTAAATTGTTTTATAAAGGGAATTCCCAAAATTCAAACTACCAACAGTCATTGGAGTGTATCGAGTTCCTTCATTGCAATTTACTATGTACACCTTATGCGATCATCTCGAGTGAATTAAGAAGAGGAAAACACGATATGAAAGACTTGTCACAGAGGGAAAGGAAAGAATTGTAACGCCCCGGTCCCGCCTATTAGCCATGTGGACACGGGGTGCTATGTGGGCATGGGGTGCTGTGTGGGCATGGGGTGATGTGTGGACATGCGGTGCTGTGTGGGCATGGGGTGCTGTGTGCATGGGATGCTGTGTGGGCATGGGTGCTGTGTGGGCTTAGGTTGTGTGTGGGCATGGGGTGATGTGTGGGCTTGGAGTTGTGTGTGGGCATGGGGTGATGTGGGCTTGGAGTTGTGTGGAGGCATGGGGTGCTGTGTGGGCTTGGGTTGTGTGTGGGCATGGGGGTGCTGTGTAGGCATGGGGTGCTGTGTGGGCATGGGGTGCTGTGGGCATGGGTGCTGTGTGGGCATGGGGTGCTGTGGGCATGGGGTGCTGTGTGGGCATGGGGTGCTGTGTGGGCATGGGGGTGCTGTGTGGGCTTGGGTTGTGTGTGGGGCATGGGGTGCTGTGTGGGCATGGGGTGCTGTGTGGGCATGGGGTGCTGTGTGGGCATGGGGTGCTGTGTGGGCATGGGGTGCTGTGTGGGCATGGGGTGCTGTGTGGGCATGGGGTGCTGTGTGGGCATGGGGTGCTGTGTGGGCATGGGGTGCTGTGTGGGCATGGGGTGCTGTGTGGGCATGGGGGTGCTGTGTGGGCATGGGGTGCTGTGTGGGCATGGGGTGCTGTGTAGGCATGGGGTGCTGTGTGGGCATGGGGTGCTGTGTGGGCATGGGGTGCTGTGTGGGCATGGGGTGCTGTGTGGGCATGGGGTGCTGTGTGGGCATGGGGTGCTGTGTGGGCATGGGGTGCTGTGTGGGCATGGGGTGTCATACGGTGTGGGGAGAACAACTAGAATGGCTGGCTCATTACAATTTTGATTATGTGGGGATCGTGGATAACACGTAATATAATGCATTCATGAATATAAACTCAGGCAAGGCCTTTATGGTCGATTAAGCCGACGCTTAGGCCGGTTTTCTGCACTGAGAAAGTGAAAGATGACAGTAATTCGCCACATTGGACGTCGGTGGCCGATCGATTAAGCTGCCGGACTGGGGATCATAAGGTCCCGAATTCGAATCTAGCAAAGCCAGTTCTGACGTTGTGTTCCTTGGCAAAGACACTTAAAACGCATTGGGAAAAAAAAACCCTGCGTCAGACTAGCGTCCTGGCCAGGTGGTTATTATTGTCACTTGTTCCGCTTACGCTATAGAAACCAGGGTAAACTCCGGCTCTATAGGACTTAAGGGCCTTGAAGGAATTTGACTTTCTTCACCATATGGACAGAATGCTAGACTGTTGCAGGCTTTACTACCTAGTTTATATCCACATGCACCGAGGTAGAGTGGAAAAGTGTGCGTTACATTTTGTATTTTCACTAAAAAAAATAAAATATCGGATTCTTATTAGCAAGGATTTGAACAGAGGAAATACCTGAACTCACATATTGCATCAGCACCAATTGTCTCTACCTGAACTCTCATATTACATCAGCAACAATTGTCTCTACCTGACTCACATATTGCATCAGTACCAATTGCCTCTACTTTGAACTCACATATTGCATCAGCTTTGGTGCCTCTACCTGAACCTGCGGATTGCATCAGCACCAATTGCCTCTATCTGAACTCGCATATTAATCAGCACCAATTGCCTCTATCTGAACTCGCATGTTACATTAGTACCAATTGTCTCTACATAAACTCGCATATTACATTAGCACCAATTGTCTCTACATAAACTCGCATATTACATTAGCACCAATTGTCTCTACATAAACTCGCATATTGCATTACTTCCAATTGTCTCTACCTGAATTCAGACATTGCATCAGCAACAGTTGTCTCTACCTGACCTCACATATTGCATCAGCACCAATTGCCTCTACTTGAACTCATATATTGCATCAGCACCAATTGCCTCTATGAACCCGCAGATTGCATCAGCACCAATTGCCTTTACCTGAACTCACAGATTGCATCAGCACTCAATTACCTCTATCTGAAATCGCATATTAAATGCATTAGCACCAATTGTCTCTACATAAACTCGCATTTTACATTAGCACCAATTGTCTCTACATAAACTCGCATATTACATTAGCAAAAATTGTCTCTACGTACACTCGCATATTGCATTCGCACCAATTGTCCTACATAAACTCGTATATTACATTAGCACCAATTGTCTCTATTTGAACACACATATTGTATCAGCACCAATTGTCTCTATTTGAACACACATATTGTGTCAGCACCAATTGTCTCTATTTGAACACATATTGTATCAGCACCAATTGTCTCTATTTGAACACACATAATATTGTATCAGCACCAATTGTCTCTATTTGAACACACATTTTGTATCAGCACCAATTGTCTCTATTTGAACACACATATTGTATCATCACCAATTGTCTCTATTTGAACACACATATTGTATCAGCACCAATTGTCTCTATTTGAACACACATATTGCATCAGCATCAATGTTATCTATCTAAACTCACATATTGCATCAGCACCAATTGCCTCTACCTAAACTCACATATTGCATCAGCACCAATTGCCTCTAATGGAACTCGCAGATTGCATTGAGCACCAAATGTCTCTACATAAACTCACAGATTGCATTCAGCACCAATTGTCTCTACATAAACTCACAGATTGCATTCAGCACCAATTGTCTCTACATAAACTCACAGATTGCATTCAGCACCAATTGTCTCTACATAAACTCACAGATTGCATTAGCACAAATTGTCACAACGTGAACACACTGATTGCATGAGCACCAATTGTCTCTATTTGATCGCACAGATTGCATTCCACCAATTGTCTCCACATAAACTCAGAGATTGCATTAGCACCAATTGTCTCTACCTGAACTCACAGATTGCATCAGCACCAAATGTATATACCTGAACTCACAGATTGCATCAACACCAATTGTCTCTATTTGAAATCACAGATTGCATCAACACCAATTGTCTCTATTTGAAATCACAGATTGCATCAACAGCAATTGTCTCTATTTGAAATCGCAGATTGCATCAACAACAATTGTCTCTATTTGAAATCACAGATTGCATCAACAACAAATGTCTCTATTTGAAATCACAGATTGCATCAACAACAATTGTCTCTATTTGAAATCACAGATTGCATCAGCACCAATTGTCGCTACCTGAACTCATACATTGCATCAGCACCAATTGCCTGTATGTGAATTTACAGACTGCATCAGCATCAATTTTCTCTATTTCAGCTCACAGATTGTATCAGCACCAATTGTCTCTACCTGATTTCATATATTGCATCAGCATCAATTGTCTCTAACTAAACTCTTAGATTGCATCAGCATCAATTTTCTCTAACTGAACTCTTAGATTGTACCAGCACCAATTGTCTCTACCTAAAACCTCACATATTGTATCAGCACCAATTGTCTCTACCTAAAACCTCACATATTGTATCAGCACCAATTGTCTCTACCTAAAACCTCACATATTGTATCAGCACCAATTGTCTCTACCTGAACTCATATATTGCATCAGCATCAATTGTCTCTAACTGAACTCTTAGATTGTATCAGCACCAATTGTCTCTACCTGAACTCATATATTGCATCAGCATCAATTGTCTCTAACTGAACTCTTAGATTGTATCAGCACCAATTGCCTCTACCTAAAAACTCACATATTGTATCAGCACCAATTGTCTCTACTTAAAAACTCACATATTTATCAGCACCAATTGTCCCTACCTGAACTCATAGATTGTATGAGCACCAATTGTCTCTACCTGAACTCACAAATTGCATCAGCACCAATTATTGTCTCTACCTGAACTCACAGATTACATCAGCACCAATTGTCTCTAAATGAACTCACAAATTGCATCAGCACCAATTGCCTCTACCTGAACTCAGAGCTTTACTCACATCAGCAGGTACCTATCACCGCCTTTCATGACACAGGTCCAGTCAGTTGGAAGGACGTCACATGACGTGGAACTGTCTACGGCCTTGTGCATGCCAAGTAGCCTGACATTGTTGTCGAGTTGAAGGTCAGTGTGCCTTCTCTGGACGATGTCCAGTTTCCCCTAAGCTCAGTAGGAAAAGTACATTGGGAACCTGAAATAGCGTCAACAGAAAATAAATGAAAGTGAAAAGAATTCTCATTAACTTACTGCGTTGAAAAGGTTACGCGACTTTGTTTTCAGATTATCTCGAAAGCTAACATGTACAGAATAGTTTCCAATCCTAGCTTGGCAAGGAATACATTATTATTCGACACAATCGGATGAGATGATAATCCTGCTATCTAAAAAAATAGATAAATAGAATAAAGTTGGATTGATTATCCTGCTTTGTACTAATATCCCTGGATGTAGAAGTGCAAGTTACTAGTAACCATCACTCAGCTAATCACTCCATTGTAAGTCCTCTTGGACTATTTGAAGAGTTTGCAGTCAATCTATTTGAACTATCTGAAGAGTTTGCGGTCAATCTATTTGAACTATCTGAAGAGTATGCAGTAAATCTATTTGAACTATCTGAAGAGTTTGCAGTCAATCTATTTGAACTATCTGAAGAGTTTGCGAATTTGAGTTTTGTGAGATTGTGAATCCAATGATGGAATGTAGGAGAGTACAAAGATCTCCGACTTTTTGACTATTCTTGCTTATAAACCAGTGCCCTTGTGTTTTGCAATGCTTGAGTGTGGCCTTCAGACACGTGACAACCTGCATGCCCATGGACTACCTGCCGATTGTGTTGCAAACGCCGTGCAGTCTTCAAATACCCCATGGGAACTTTTAACCGTGCCTGACACTGCAGCCTTCAAATACCCCATGGTCACTTTTAACCGTGCCTGACACTGCAGCCTCCAAATACCCCATGGTCACTTTTAACCGTGCCTGACACTACAGCCTCCAAATACACCATGATAACTTTTAACCGTGCCTGACAATGCAGCCTCCAAATACCCCATTGTCACTTTTAACCGTGCCTGACACTGCAGCCTCCAAATACCCCATGGTAACTTTTAACCGGGCCTGACACTGTAGCCTCCAAATACCCATGGTAACTTTCAACGTGCCTGACACTGCAGCCTCCAAATACCCCATGGTAACTTTTAACTGTGCCTGACACTACAGCCTCCAAATACACAATGATAACTTTTAACTGTGCTTGACACTACAGCCTCCAAATACACAATGATAACTTTGAACCGTGCCTGACACTGCAGCCTCCAAATACCACATGGTAACTTTTAACCGTCCCTGACACTGCAGCCTCCAAATACCTCATGATAACATTTAACCGAGTCTGACACTGTAGCCTCCAAATAACCCATGGTATCATTTAACCGTGCCTGACACTGCAGCCTCCAAATACCCCAATGGTAACATTTAACCGTGCCTGATACTGCAGCATCCAAATATTTCATGGTACTTTTAAGCCTGCCCTACACTGTAGCGTTCATACCCAATTGTAACTTTTAACTGTCCCTGACACGGCAGCCTTCAAATACCCCGTTGTAACTTTCAACCGTGCCTGACAATACAACCTTTAAATACCCCCATGGCAACTTTATAACCGTGCCTGACACTGCAGCCTTCAAATATCCGATGGTAACTTTATAACCGTGCCTGACAATACAACCTTTAAATACCCCATGGCAACTTTATAACCGTGCCTGACAATACAACCTTCAAATATCCCATGGCAACTTTATAACCGTGCCTGACACTACAACCTTTAAATACCCCATGGCAACTTTATAACCGTGCCTGATACTGCAGCCTTCAAATACCCCATGGCAATTTTATAACCGTGCCTGACAATACAGCCTTTAAATACCCCATGGCAACTGATAACCGTGCCTGACAATACAGCCTTCAAATACCCCATGGCAACTTTATAACCGTGCCTGACAATACAACCTTTAAATACCCCCATGGCAACTTTATAACCGTGCCTGACACTACAACCTTTAAATACCCCATGGCAACTTTATAACCGTGCCTGACAATACAACCTTTAGATACCCCATGGCAACTTTATAACCGTGCCTGACACTGCAGCCTTCAAATATCCCATGGTACTTTTAACCGTGCCTGAAACTGCAGCCTCCAAACACCCCATGGTACTTTTAACCGTGCCTGACATTGCAGCCTCCAAATACCCATGGTACCTTTCAACCACGTGCCAATGGTAACTTTCAACCACGTGTCAATGGTAACTTTCAACCACGTGCCAATGGTAACTTTTAACCACGTGACAATGGTAACTTTCAACCACATGCCAATGGTAACTTTCAACCACGTGCAAATGGTAACTTTCAATAACGTGCAAATGGTAACTTTTAACCACGTGCCAATGGTAACTCTCAACCACGTGCAAATGGTAACTCTCAACCACGTGCCAATGGTAACTTTCTACCACGTGCCAATGGTAACTTTCAACCACGTGCCAATGGTAACTTTCAACCACGTGCCAATGGTAACTTTCAACCGCGTGCCAATGGTAACTTTCAACCACGTGCCAATGGTAACATTCAACCACGTGCCAATGGTAACATTCAACCACGTGCCAATGGTAACTTTCAACCACGTGCCAAAGGTAACTTTCAACCACGTGCCAATGGTAACTTTTAACCACGTGCAAATGGTAATTTTCAACCACATGCAAATGGTAACTTTCAACCACGTGCAAGTGGCAACTTTCAACCACGTGCCAATGGTAACTTTCAACCACGTGCCAATGGTAACATTCAACCAAGTGCAAATGGTAACTTTCAACCACGTGCCAATGGTAACATTCAACCAAGTGCAAAAGGTAACTTTCAACCACGTGCCAATGGTAACATTCAACCAAGTGCAAATGGTAACTTTCAACCACGTGCCAATGGTAACATTCAACCAAGTGCAAATGGTAACTCTGAACCACGTGCAAATGGTAACTTTTAACCACGTGCCAATGGTAACTTTCAACCACGTGCCAATGGTAACTTTTAACCACGTGCCAATGGTAACTTTTAACCACGTGCAAATGGTAACTTTTAACCACGTGCCAATGGTAACGTTTAACCACGTGCCAATGGTAACATTCAACCAAGTGCAAATGGTAACTCTCAACCACGTGCCAATGGTAACGTTCAACCACGTGCAAATGATAACTTTCAACCACGTGCAAATGGTAACTTTTAACCACGTGCAAATGGTAACTTTCAACCACGTGCAAATAGTAACTTTTAACCACGTGCAAATGGTAACTTTCAACGGCGTGCAAATGGTAACTTTCAACGGCGTGCAAATGATAACTTTCAACCACGTGCAAATGGTAACTTTTAACCACGTGCAAATGGTAACTTTCAACCACATGCAAATGGTAACTTTTAACCACGTGCCAATGGTAACTTTCAACCACGTGCAAATGGTAACTTTCAACCAAGTGCAAATGGTAACTTTCAACCACGTGCAAATGGTAACTTTCAACGGCGTGCAAATGGTAACTCTCAACCACGTGCAAATGGTAACTCTCAACCACGTGCAAATGGTAACTTTCAACCACGTGCAAATGGTAACTCTCAACCACGTGCAAATGGTAACTTTTAACCACGTGCAAATGGTAACTTTCAACCACGTGCAAATAGTAACTTTTAACCACGTGCAAATGGTAACTTTCAACGGCTTGCAAATGGTAACTTTCAACGGCGTGCAAATGGTAACTCTCAACCAAGTGCCAATGGTAACTTTTAACCACGTGCAAATGGTAGCTTTCAACCACGTGCAAATGGTAACTTTCAACCACGTGCTAATGGTAACTTTCAACCAAGTGCCAATGGTAACTTTCAACCACGTGCAAATGGAGTGTAACCACTCGCCCTAGCTTTGTTCGGACTAAAATAGACGAGATTAAGGTGTGGTATAGCGAACCGGTGATCCGCGGCTATAATTCCTACAATCAAGTCAATATGTAGTTATAATAACAATCTAAGTCAATATGTAGTTATAATTACAATCCTAAGTCATTATGTAGTTATAACTACAATCTAAGTCAATATGTAGTTGTAACTATAATACAAGTCAATATGTAGTTATAACTACAATGTAAGTCAATATGTAGTTATAACTACAATCTAAATCAATATGTAGTTATAGCTACAATCTAAGTCAATATGTAGTTATAACTACAATCTAAGTCAATATGTAGTTATAACTACAATCAAGAATCAATATGTAGTTATAACTACAATCTAAGTCAATATGTAGTTATAACTACAATCCAAGTCAATGTGTAGTTATAACTACAATCTAAGTCAATATGTGATTAAAACTACAATCTAAGTCAATAATGAAGTTATAACTACGAGCTGAGTCAATATGTAGTTATAACTACAATCTGAGTCAATATGTAGTTATAACTACAATCTGAGTCAATATGTAGTTATAACTACAATCTACGTCAATATGTAGTTATAACTACAATCTAAGTCAATATGTAGCTATAACTACAATCTAAGTCAATATGTAGTTATAACTACAATCTACGTCAATATGTAGTTATAACTATTAATCTAGGTCAATATGTACTTATAACTACAATCTAAGTCAATATGTAGTTATAACTACAATCTAAGTCAATATGTAGTTATAACCACAATCTAAGTCAATATGTAGTTATGACTACAATCTAAATCAATATGTAGTTATAACTACAATCTAAGTCTATATGTAGTTATAACTACAATCTAAATCTATATGTAGTTATAACTACAATTTAAGTCTATATGTAGTTATAACTACAATCTAAATCAATATGTAGTTATAACTACAATCTAAGTCTATATGTAGTTATAACTACAATCTACGTCAATATGTAGTTATAACTACAATCTAAGTCAATATGTAGTTATAACTACAAACTAGAGTCTATATGTAGTTATAACTACAATCTAAGCCAATATGTAGTTATAACTACATCCAAAGTCTATATGTAGTTATAACTACAATCCAAGTCAATATGTAGTTATAACTACAATCCTAAGTCAATATGTAGTTATAACTACAATCTAAGTCTATATGTAGTTATAACTACAATCTAAGTCAATGTGTAGTTATAACTACAATCTAAGTCTATATGTATTTATAACTACAATTTAAGTCTATATGCAGTTATAACTACAATCTAAGTCTATATGTAGTTATAACTACAATCTAAGACTATATGTAGTTATAACTACAATCTAAGTCTATGTGTAGTTATAACTACAATCTAATCTATATGTAGTTATAACTACAATCTAAGTCAATGTAGTTATAACTACAATCTAGAATCTATATGTAGTTATAACTACAATCTAAGTCTATATGTAGTTATAACTACAATCCAAGTCAATATGTAGTTATAACTACAATCTAAGTCAATATGTAGTTATAACTACAATCTAAGTCTATATGTAGTTATAACTACAATCTAAGTCAATGTGTAGTTATAACTCAACATCTCTAGAATTTGATTTCATATGTTTATACATTTCTTTGTTTTTTGCTCGTACGCAAGGTCAAACCATCAATGTAAAAGCTCTTCTGATCCCAATGGCTACTTGTGCATATAAACAATAGCTTGGAAAATTATAAGATTTTTTAGCAATGAAGGTCAACTGTACTGAATGAAACTAAGTAAATCATGACGACAATCTTAAATTTACTCAAACATGTAAAGACATATGTTGGATTCTTACTTGTCAACGAGACACAGGGCCATGCTATCATGCATATGGCAACAGCTCGACATAGCCAACCCATCATTTTCCTCTTGATTTTACAGTTCCATCGATTCCATGTTCAAATGAATTGCATTATCTGAAAACACAGTAGAAACATGTTTCTAATAAACAAAAGATCGTTGTCAGTAGGATGCGACAGTGGATATGGGGTGGGCGCCTGTAAATCTACAACAGGGTTCTTTGCTTTTGATGGCTTCATACCCGCAAGGGTTGTGGGATAGGGCTCAATTCTCCTTTAACTGTCGAAATAATTAAAATATCAGTACCCAGAGATCAAATTCCGCACACTCATAAGTTGGTTCCAACATCCGCTGTTACTTTAACCATGCTCTACAGCATCAAAGTAATGTTTTGGACATTCGCGGTTAATATAAGCATGCTCTTCAGCATCAAAGTAATGTTTTGGATATCCCCAGTTAATTTAACCATGCTCCACACCATCAAAGTAATGTTTTATGATATCCCCGGTTAAATTAACTATGCCCTAATGTTTTGGATATCCCCGGCATCAAAGTAATGTTTTTTGGATATATCTGGTTAATTTAAGCCATGCTCTACACCATCAAAGTAATGTTTCCCCGGATATTCCATCGGTTTATTTAACCATGCCCTACAGCACAGCATTTCATGAAGCATAATGTTTTGGATATCCCCGGTTAATTTAATCATGCCCTACAGCATCAAAGTAATGTTTTGGATATCCCCGGTTTATTTAACCATGCTCTACCATCAAAGTAATGTTTTGGACATCCGCAGTTAATATAAGCATGATATCCCCGGTTAATTTAACAGCATCAGCAAGTAATGTTTTGGATATCCCCGGTTAATTTAACCATGTTCTACAGCATCAAAGTAATGTTTTGGATATCCCCGGTTAATTTAACCATGCCCTACAGCATCAAAGTAATGTTTTGGATATCCCCAGTTAATTTAACCATGCTCTACAGCATCGAAGGAATGTTTTGGATATCCCCGGTTAATTTAACCATGCCCTACAGCATCAAAGTAATGTTTTGGATATCCCCGGTTAATTTAACCATGCCCTACAGCATCAAGTAATGTTTTGGATATTCCCGGTTTATTTAACCATGCCCTACAGCATCAAAGTAATATTTTGGATATCCCCGGTTAGTTTAACCATGCCCAACAGCATCAAAGTAATGTTTTGGATATCCCCGGTTAATTTAACCATGCCCTACAGCATCAAAGTAATGTTTTGGATATCCCCGGTTAATTTAACCATGCTCTACACAATGAAAGTAATGTTTTGGATATCCCCGGTTAATTTAACCATGCCCTACATCATCAAAGTAATGCTTTAGATATCCCAGGTTAATTTAACGATGCTCTACAGCATCAAAGTAATGTTTTGGATATTCCCATTTAATTTAACCATGCTCTACAGCATCGAAGTAATGTTTGGATATCCCCGGTTAATTTAACCATGCCTACAGCATCAAAGTAATGTTTTGGATATCCCCGGTTAATTTAACCATGCCCTACAGCATCAAAGTAATGTTTTTGGATATCCCTGGTTAATTTAACCATGCCCTACAGCATCAAAGTAATGTTTTGGATATCCCCAGTTAATTTAACCATGTTTTGGACATCCCCGGTTAATGTAACCATACAGCATCAAAGTAATGTTTTGGATATCCCCGGTTAATTTAACCATGCCCTACAGCATCAAAGTAATGTTTTGGATATCCCCGGTTAATTTAACCATGCTCTACAGCATCGAAGTAATGTTTTGGACGGTTAATTTAACCATGCCCTACATCATCAAAGTAATGTTTTGGATATCCCCGGTTAATTTAACCATGCCCTACAGCATCAAAGTAATGTTTTGGATATCCCCGGTTAATTTAACCATGCCCTACAGCATCAAAGTAATGTTTTGGATAGTTAATTTAACCATGCCCTACAGCATCAAAGTAATGTTTTGGATATCCCATGTTAATTTAACCATGCCCTACAGCATCAGCATGGATCCCCGGTTAATTTAACCATCTACAGCATCAAAGTAATGTTTTGGATATCCCGTTTAATTTAACCATGCCTACAGCATCAAAGTAATGTTTTGGATATCTCCGGTTAATTTAACCATGCCCTACAGCATCAAAGTAATGTTTTGGATATCCCCGGTTAGTTTAACCATGCCCTACAGCATCAAAGTAATGTTTTGGATATCCCTGGTTAATTTAACCATGCCCTACAGCATGAAAGTAATGTTTTGGATATCCCCAGTTAATTTAACAATGCTCTACAGCATGAAAGTAATGTTTGGATATCCCCGGTTAATTTAACCATGCCCTACAGCATCAAAGTAATGCTTTAGATATCCCAGGTTAATTTAACCATGCCCTACAGCATCAAAGTAATGTTTTGGATATCCCCGGTTAATTTTAACCATGCCCTACAGCATCAAAGTAATGTTTTGATATCCCCGGTTAATTTAACCATGCTCTACAGCATCAAAAGTAATGTTTTGGATATCCCCGGTTAATTTAACCATGCCCTACAGCATCAAAGTAATGTTTTGGATATCCCCGGTTAATTTAACCATGCTCTACACCATCAAAGTAATGTTTTGGATATCCCCGGTTAATGTTTTGGACCATCCAGCATCAAAGTAATGTTTTGGATATCGCCGGTTAATTTAACCATGCCTCAAAGTAATGTTTTGGATATCCCGTTAATTTAACCATGCTCTACCATTAATATAACCAGCATCAAAGTAATGTTTTGGACCATGCCCTACCATCAAGTAATGTTTGGGTTAATTTAACCATGCACCATCAAAGTAATGTTTTAGATATCCCCATTTAAGTAACCATGCCCTGCATCCTTTGGATACAACATCAAAGTAATGTTTTATATATCCCCGTTTAAATTTAACCATGCTCTACAGCATCAAGTAATGTTTTGGATATTTCCCCGGTTAATTTAACCATGCCCTACAGCATCAAAGTAATGTTTTGGATATCCCATGGTTATGCCCTACAGCATCAAAGTAATGTTTTGGATATCCCCGGTTAATTTAACCATGCCCTACAGCATCAAAGTAATGTTTTGGATATCCCTGGTTAATTTAACCATGCCCTACAGCATCAAAGTAATGTTTTGGATATCCCTACAGCATTAATTTAACCATTTAATTTAACCATGCTCTACATCATCAAAGTAATGTTTTGATATCCCCATGGTTAATTTAACCATGCCATACAGCATCAAAGTAATGTTTTGGATATCCCCGGTTAATTTAACCATGCTCTACAGCATCAAAGTAATGTTTTTTGGATATCCCCTTTGGTTAATTTAACCATGCTCTACAGCATCAAAGTAATGTTTTGGATATCCCCGGTTAATTTAACCATGCTCCTACAGCATCAAAGTAATGTTTTTTGGATAACCATGCCCTACAGCATCCCCAGGTTAATTTAACATCATGCTCTACAGCATCAAAGTAATGTTTTGGATATCCCCGGTTAATTTAACCATGCCCTACAGCATCAAAGTAATGTTTTGGATATCCCCGGTTAATTTAACCATGCCCTACAGCATCAAAGTAATGTTTTGGATATCCCCATGCTCTACAGCATTTAGTTTTAACCTAACCATGTCCTACAGCATCAAATAATGTTTTAATTTATCAAAGTAATGGGATATCCTCTGGTTAATTTAACCATGCCCTACAGCATCAAAGTAATGTTTTGGATATCCCCGGTTAATTTAACCATGCCCTACAGCATCAAAGTAATGTTTTGATATCCCCGGTTAATTTAACCATGCCCTACAGCATCAAAGTAATGTTTTGGATATCCCATGGTTAATTTAACCATGCTCTACAGCATCAAAATAATGTTTTGGATATCCCCAGTTAATTTAACCATGCTCTACAGCATGAAATTAATGTTTTGGATATCCCTGGTTAATTTAACCATGCCCTACAGCATCAAAGTAATGTTTTGGATATCCCCAGTTAATTTAACCATGCCCTACAGCATCAAAGTAATGTTTTGGATATCCCCGGTTAATTTAACCATGCCCTACAGCATCAAAGTAATGTTTTGGATATCCCCGGTTAATTTAACCATGCTCTACAGCATCAAAGTAATGTTTTGGATATCCCCGGTTAATTTAACCATGCCCTACAGCATCAAAGTAATGTTTTGGATATCCCCGGTTAATTTAACCATGCTCTACAGCATCAAAGTAATGTTTTGGATATCCCCGGTTAATTTAACCATGCCCTACAGCATCAAAGTAATGTTTTGGATATCCCCGGTTAATTTAACCATGCCCTACAGCATCAAAGTAATGATATTTTTGGATATCCCCGGTTAATTTAACCATGCTAATGTTTGGATATCCCCATTTAATTTAACATGCTCTACAGCATCAGATAATGTTTGGATATCCCCGGTTAATATAACCATGCCCTACAGCATCAAAGTAATGTTTTGGATATCCCCGGTTAATTTAACCATGCCCTACAGCATCAAAGTAATGTTTTGGATATCCCTGGTTAATTTAACCATGCCCTACAGCATCGAAGTAATGTTTTGGATATCCCCGGTTAATTTAACCATCCTACAGCATCAAAGTAATGTTTTGGATATCCCCGGTTAATTTAACCATGCCCTACAGCATCAAAGTAATGTTTTGGATATCCCCGGTTAATTTAACCATGCCCTACAGCATCAAAGTAATGTTTTGGATATCCCCAGTTAATTTAACCATGCTCTACAGCATCAAAGTAATGTTTTGGATATCCCCGGTTAATTTAACCATGTCCATGAAAGTAATGTTTTGGATATCCCCGGTTAATTTAACCATTACAGCATATAATGTTTTGGATATAATTTATGCCCTACACCATGCCCTACACAGCATCAAAGTAATGTTTTGGATATCCCCGGTTAATTTAACCATGCCCTACAGCATCAAAGTAATGTTTTGATATCCCCAGTTAATTTAACCATGCTCTACAGCATCGAAGTAATGTTTTGGATATCTATCCCGGTTAATTTAACCATGCCCTACAGCATCAAAGTAATGTTTTGGATATCCCCGGTTAATTTAACCATGCCCTACAGCATCAAAGTAATGTTTTGGATATCCCCGGTTAATTTAACCATGCCCTACAGCATCAAAGTAATGTTTTGGATATCCCCGGTTAATTTAACCATTACAGCATCAAAGTAATTTTTTGGATATCCCCGGTTAATTTAACCATGCCCTACAGCATCAAAGTAATGTTTTGGATATCCCCGGTTAATTTAACCATGCTCTACAGCATGAAAGTAATGTTTTGGATATCCCCGATGTTTTAATTTAACCATGCCCTACAGCATCAAAGTAATGCTTTAGATATCCCAGGTTAATTTAACCATGCTCTACAGCATCAAAGTAATGTTTTGGATATCCCCGGTTAATTTAACCATGCCCTACAGCATCGAAGTAATGTTTTGGATATCTCCCGGTTAATTTAACCATGCCCTACAGCATCAAAGTAATGTTTTGGATATCCCCGGTTAATTTAACCATGCATCAAAGTAATGTTTTGGATTTTCATTTAATTTACCATCAAAGTAATGTTTTGGATATCCCCGGTTAATTTATACAGCATCAAAGTAATGTTTTGGATATCCCCGGTTAATTTAACCATGCCCTACAGCATCAAAGTAATGTTTTGATATCCCCAGTTAATTTAACCATGCTCTACAGCATCGAAGTAATGTTTTGGATATCCCCGGTTAATTTAACCATGCCCTACAGCATCAAAGTAATGTTTTGGATATCCCGGTTAATTTAACCATGCCCTAAGCATCACAGTAATGTTTTGATATCCCGGTTAATTTAAATGCCCAACAGCATCAAAGTAATGTTTTGGATATCCCCGGTTAATTTAACCATGCTCTACAGCATCAAAGTAATGTTTTGGATATCCCCGGTTAATTTAACCATGCCCTACAGCATCAAAGTAATGATATCCCCGGTTAATTTAACCATGCCCTACAGCATCAAAGTAATGTTTTGGATATTTAATTTAACCATGCCCTACAGCCATCAAAGTAATGTTTTGGGTTAATTTAACCATCCCAGCATGAAAGTAATGTTTTGGATATCCCGGTTAATTTAACCATGCCCTACAGCATCAAAGTAATGTTTTAGATATCCCAGGTTATTTTAACCATGCTCTACCCATCAAAGTAATGTTTTGGATATCCCCGGTTAATTTAACCATGCTCTACAGCATCGAAGTAATGTTTTGGATATCCCCGGTTAATTTAACCATGCCCTACAGCATCAAAGTAATGTTTTGGATATCCCTGGTTAATATGCCCTACACCATCAAAGTAATGTTTTAATTTAACCATGCCCTACAGCATCAAAGTAATGTTTTGGATATCCCCGGTTAATTTAACCATGCCCTACAGCATCAAAGTAATGTTTTGGATATCCCCGGTTAATTTAACCATGCTCTACAGCATCAAAGTAATGTTTTGGATATCCCGGTTAATTTAACCATGCCCTACAGCATCAAAGTAATGTTTTGGATATCCCCGGTTAATTTAACCATGCCCTACAGCATCAAAGTAATGTTTTAGATATCCCCGGTTAATGTAACCATGCCCTACAGCATCAAAGTAATGTTTTGATATCCCCATTTAATTTAACCATGCTCTACAGCATCAAAGTAATGTTTTGGATATCCCCGGTTAATTTAACCATGCCCTACAGCATCAAAGTAATGTTTTTGGATATGCCCTACAGCATCAAAGTAATGTTTTAATCCCCAGTTAATTTAACCATGCTCTACAGCATCGAAGTAATGTTTTGGATATCCCCGGTTAATTTAACCATGCCCTACAGCATCAAAGTAATGTTTTGGATATCCCCGGTTAATTTAACCATGCCCTACAGCATCAAAGTAATGTTTTGGATATCCCCGGTTAATTTAACCATGCCCTACAGCATCAAAGTAATGTTTTGGATATCCCCATTTAATTTAACCATGCTCTACAGCATCGAAGTAATGTTTTGATATCCCCGGTTAATTTAACCATGCCCTACAGCATCAAAGTAATGTTTTGGATATCCCCGGTTAATTTAACCATGCCCTACAGCATCAAAGTAATGTTTTGCATATCCCCAGTTAATTTAACCATGCTCTACAGCATCGAAGTAATGTTTTGGATATCCCCGGTTAATTTAACCATGCCCTACAGCATCAAAGTAATGTTTTGGATATCCCCGGTTAATTTAACCATGCCCTACAGCATCAAAGTAATGTTTTGGATATCCCCGGTTAATTTAACCATGCCCTACAGCATCAAAGTAATGTTTTGGATATCCCCAGTTAATTTAACCATGCTCTACAGCATCGAAGTAATGTTTTGGATATGTTTAATTTAACCATGCCCTACAGCATCAAAGTAATGTTTTGGAATCCCCGGTTAATTTAACCATGCCCTACAGCATCACAGTAATGTTTTGGATATCCCCGGTTAGTTTAACCATGCCTTACAGCATCAAGTAATTTTTTGGATATCCCCGGTTAATTTAACCATGCCCTACAGCATGAAAGTAATGTTTTGGATATCCCCAGTTAATTTAACCATGCTCTACAGCATGAAAGTAATGTTTTGGATATACCCGGTTAATTTAACCATGCCCTACAGCATCAAAGTAATGCTTTAGATATCCCAGGTTATTTTAACCATGCTCTACAACATCAAAGTAATGTTTTGGATATCCCTGGTTAATTTAACCATGCTCTACAGCATCGAAGTAATGTTTTGGATATGGTTAATTTAACCATGCTCTACACCATGAAAGTAATGTTTTGGGTTAATTTAACCATGCCCTACAGCATCAAAGTAATGTTTTGGATATCCCCAGTTAATTTAACCATGCTCTACAGCATCGAAGTAATGTTTTTGATATGTTTAATTTTGCCCTACAGATAATGTTTTGAAAACCCCCGGTTAATTTAACCATGCCCTACAGCATCAAAGTAATGTTTTGGATATCCCCGGTTAGTTTAACCATGCCTTACAGCATCAAATAATTTTTTGGATATCCCCGGTTAATTTAACCATGCCCTACAGCATCAAAGTAATGTTTTGGATATCCCCAGTTAATTTAACCATGCTCTACAGCATGAAAGTAATGTTTTGGATATCCCCGGTTAATTTAACCATGCCCTACAGCATCAAAGTAATGCTTTAGATATCCCAGGTTATTTTAACCATGCTCTACAACAGGTTAATTTAACCATGCTCTACAGCATCAAAGTAATGTTTTGGATATCCCCGGTTAATTTAACCATGCCCTACAGCATCAAAGTAATGTTTTTGGACACCATCCCCAGTTAATTTAACCATGCCCTACAGCATCAAAGTAATGTTTTGGATATCGCCGGTTAATTTAACCATGCCCTACAGCCTCAAAGTAATGTTTTGGATATCCCCGGTTAATTTAACCATGCTCTACAGCATCAAAGTAATGTTTTGGACATTCCCGGTTAATTTAACCATGCTATACACCATCAAAGTAATGTTTTAGATATCCCCATTTAATTTAACCATGCCCTACAGCATCAAAGTAATGTTTTAGATATCCCCGTTTAATGTAACCATGCCCTACAGCATCAAAGTAATGTTTTGGATATCCCCGGTTAATTTAACCATGCCCTACACCATCAAAGTAATGTTTTGGACATCCCCGGTTAATGTAAGCATGCCATACAGCATCAAAGTAATGTTTTGGATAATTTAATTTACCATGCTCTACAGCATCGAAGTAATGTTTTGGATATCCCCGGTTAATTTAACCATGCCCTACAGCATCAAAGTAATGTTTTGGATATCCCCATCATGCCCTACAGCATCAAAGTAATGTTTTGGATATCCCCGGTTAATTTAACCATGCTCTACAGCATCAAAGTAATGTTTTGGATATCCCCGGTTAATTTAACCATGCCCTACAGCATCAAAGTAATGTTTTGGATATCCCCGGTTAATTTAACCATGCCCTACAGCATCAAAGTAATGTTTTGGATATCCCCAGTTAATTTAACCATTTTGGATCGAAGCATCAAAGTAATGTTTTTGGATATCCCCGGTTAATTTAACCATGCCCTACAGCATCAAAGTAATGTTTTTGGATATGCCCTACAGCATCAAAGTAATGTTTTGGATATCCCTGGTTAATTTAACCATGCCCTACAGCATCAAAGTAATGTTTTGGATATCCCCGGTTAATTTAACCATGTTCTACAGCATTAATTTAACCATTAACCCCTACACCATCAAAGTAATGTTTTGGATAATCATACAGCATCAAAGTAATGTTTTGGATTTATCCCGGTTAATTTAACCATGCCCTACAGCATCAAAGTAATGTTTTGGATATCCCCGGTTAATTTAACCATGCCCTACAGCATCAAAGTAATGTTTTGGATATCCCCATTTAATTTAACCATGCTCTACAGCATCGAAGTAATGTTTTGGATATCCCCGGTTAATTTAACCATGCCCTACAGCATCAAAGTAATGTTTTGGATATCCCCGGTTAATTTAACCATGCCCTACAGCATCAAAGTAATGTTTTGGATATCCCCGGTTAATTTAACCATGCCCTACAGCATCAAAGTAATGTTTTGGATATCAGAATCGGTTAATTTAACCATGCCCTACAGCATCAAAGTAATGTTTTGGATATCCCCGGTTAATTTAACCATGCCCTACAGCATCAAAGTAATGTTTTGGATATCCCTGGTTAATTTAACCATGCCCTACAGCATCAAAGTAATGTTTTGGATATCCCCAAAGGTTAATTTAACCATGCTCTACAGCATCAAAGTAATGTTTTGGATATCCCCGGTTAATTTAACCATGCCCTACAGCATCAAAGTAATGTTTTGGATATCCCCGGTTAATTTAACCATGCCCTACAGCATGAAAGTAATGTTTTGGATATCCTCGGTTAATTTAACCATGCTCTACAGCATGAAAGTAATGTTTTGGATATCCCCGGTTAATTTAACCATGCCCTACAGCATCAAAGTAATGCTTTAGATATCCCAGGTTAATTTAACCATGCTCTACAGCATCAAAGTAATGTTTTGGATATCCTGGTTAATTTAACCATGCTCTACAGCATCGAAGTAATGTTTTGGATATCTCCGGTTATTTTCCCTACAGCATCAAAGTAATGTTTTTGATATCCCCGGTTAATTTAACCATGCTCTACAGCATCAAAGTAATGTTTTGGATATCCCCGGTTAATTTAACCATGCCCTACAGCATCAAAGTAATGTTTTGGATATACCCGGTTAATTTAACCATGCCCTACAGCATCAAAGTAATGATATCGCCGGTTAATTTAACCATGCTCTACAGCATCAAAGTAATGTTTTGGATATCCCCGGTTAATATAACCATGCTCTACAGCATCAAAGTAATGTTTTGGATATTCCCGGTTAATTTAACCATGCTCTACACCATCAAAGTAATGTTTTGGATATCCCCGGTTAATTTAACCATGCCCTACAGCATCAAAGTAATGTTTTTTGGATATCGCCGGTTAATTTAACCATGCTCTACAGCATCAAAGTAATGTTTTGGATATCCGTTAATGTAACCATGCTCTACAGCATCAAAGTAATGTTTTGGATATCCCCGGTTAATTTAACCATGCCCTACACCATCAAAGTAATGTTTTAGATATCCCCGTTTAATGTAACCATGCCCTACAGCATCAAAGTAATGTTTTGGATATTTCCGGTTAATTTAACCATGCCCTACAGCAACAAAGTAATGTTTTGGATATCCCTGGTTAATGTAACCATGCCCTACAGCATCAAAGTAATGTTTTGGATATCCCCGGTTAATTTAACCATGCCCTACAGCATCAAAGTAATGTTTTGGATATCCCCGGTTAATTTAACCATGCCCTACAGCATCAAAGTAATGTTTTGGATATCCCCAGTTAATTTAACCATGCTCTACAGCATCGAAGTAATGTTTTCGATATCCCCGTTTAATTTAACCATGCCCTACAGCATCAAAGTAATGTTTTGGATATCCCCGGTTAATTTAACCATGCCCTACAGCATCAAAGTAATGTTTTGGATATCCCCGGTTAGTGTTACCATGCCCTACAGCATCAAAGTAATTTTTTGGATATCCCCGGTTAATTTAACCATGCCCTACAGCATCAAAGTAATGTTTTAGATATCCCCGTTTAATGTAACCATGCCCTACAGCATCAAAGTAATGTTTTGGATATCCCCGGTTAATTTAACCATGCCCTACAGCAACAAAGTAATGTTTTGGATATCCCTGGTTAATGTAACCATGCCCTACACCATCAAAGTAATGTTTTGGATATCCCCGGTTAATTTAACCATGCCCTACAGCATCAAAGTAATGTTTTGGACATCCCCCGTTAATGTAACCATGCCATACAGCATCAAAGTAATGTTTTAGATATCGCCGGTTAATGTAACCATGCCCTACAGCATCAAAGTAATGTTTTGGATATCCCCATTTAATTTAACCATGCTCTACAGCATCGAAGTAATGTTTTGGATATCCCTGGTTAATTTAACCATGCCCTACAGCATCAAAGTAATGTTTTGATATCCCCGGTTAATTTAACCATGCCCTACAGCATCAAAGTAATGTTTTGGATATCCCCAGTTAATTTAACCATGCTCTACAGCATCGAAGTAATGTTTTGGATATCCCCGGTTAATTTAACCATGCCCTACAGCATCAAAGTAATGTTTTGGATATCCCCGGTTAATTTAACCATTCCCTACAGCATCAAAGTAATGTTTTGGATATCCCCGGTTAATTTAACCATGCCCTACAGCATCAAAGTAATGTTTTGGATATCCCCGGTTAATTTAACCATGCCCTACAGCATCAAAGAAATGTTTTGGATATCCCCGGTTAATTTAACCATTCCCTACAGCATCAAAGTAATGTTTTGGATATCCCCGGTTAATTTAACCATGCCCTACAGCATGAAAGTAATGTTTTGGATATCCTCAGTTAATTTAACCATGCTCTACACCATGAAAGTAATGTTTTGGATATCCCCGGTTAATTTAACCATGCCCTACAGCATCAAAGTAATGCTTTAGATATCCCAGGTTAATTTAACCATGGTCTACAGCATCAAAGTAATGTTTTGGATATCCCGGTTAATTTAACCATGCTCTACAGCATCGAAGTAATGTTTTGGATATTTTCCGGTTAATTTATCCATGCCCTACAGCATCAAAGTAATGTTTTGGATATCCCGGTTAATTTAACCATGCTCTACACCATCAAAGTAATGTTTTGGATATCTCCGGTTAATTTGACCATGCCCTACAGCATCAAAGTAATGTTTTGGATATCGCCGGTTAATTTAACCATGCTCTACAGCCTCAAAGTAATGTTTTGGATATCCCCGGTTAATATAACCATGCTCTACAGCATCAAAGGAAGGTTTTGGACATCCCGGTTAATTTAACCATGCTCTACACCATCAAAGTAATGTTTTGGATATCCCCGGTTAATTTAACCATGCCCTACAGCATCAAAGTAATGTTTTGGATATCGCCGGTTAATTTAACCATGCTCTACAGCCTCAAAGTAATGTTTTGGATATCCCGGTTAATATAACCATGCTCTACAGCATCAAAGTAATGTTTTGGACATTCCCGGTTAATTTAACCATGCTATACACCATCAAAGTAATGTTTTAGATATCCCATTTAATGTAACCATGCCCTACAGCATCAAAGTAATGTTTTAGATATCCCCGTTTAATGTAACCATGCCCTACAGCATCAAAGTAATGTTTTGGATATTTCCGGTTAATTTAACCATGCCCTACAGCAACAAAGTAATGTTTTGGATATCCCTGGTTAATGTAACCATGCCCTACAGCATCAAAGTAATGTTTTGGATATCCCGGTTAATTTAACCATTCCCTACAGCATCAAAGTAATGTTTTGGATATCCCCAGTTAATTTAACCATGCCCTACAGCATCAAAGTAATGTTTTGGATATCCCCAGTTAATTTAACCATGCTCTACAGCATCAAGTAATGTTTTCGATATCCCCGTTTAATTTAACCATGCCCTACAGCATCAAAGTAATGTTTTGGATATCCCCGGTTAATTTAACCATGCCCTACAGCATCAAAGTAATGTTTTGGATATCCCCAGTTAGTGTTACCATGCCCTACAACATCAAAGTAATTTTTTGGATATCCCCGGTTAATTTAACCATGCCCTACAGCATCAAAGTAATGTTTTAGATATCCCCGGTTAATGTAACCATGCACTACAGCATCAAAGTAATGTTTTAGATATCCCCGGTTAATGTCACCATGCCCTACAGCATCAAAGTAATGCAAAAATCGAGAACATTTGTCAACCGTGGTGTGGTTCGAACACACGACATCTTGGTTGAGAGGCTAACATCTCACGTCTGGACCACCAAGTCTCGCATGCCATCTTTTTAGGAGGATTTATTATTTTTAAAAAGAAGAAAAATGGACTCTGATCGTATTACAGCTATATCTTAGTGAAGTGATTGAGGCATAATAAATGAATACTTTGGGCGCTGAGAAAATGGCTCTTACCTGTGCTGCACTGTTGACACGAAAAGAACCGTCAATGACTGTAAAAAGGAAATTCATTGTTAGGCAAACTATACAGAGCTGTCCAGGGAATGCAATTTTTATTCATAATAAGATCAGGAAATGAGTTTGTCACCAACATTTTGTAACTTTGTTTTAGTTGAACGAATAATTCATTTGCCTTGTGTACGTTATCTGGCACCCAATCACAAGTTTTTTTACCAATCACCAGGAAAATTGTATCGAGTACACCGGCGCGTTATCAAGCAGTATCGATTCCCACGGGAAAGGCAATCGTTTTCTTAATAGGATCGTGCTTGCCCCCCACAATACATTTCTTATGGGCGTATAGAATGCAATCACCCCATGATAGTATGGCTGTGTAGCACTGTGTTCTCATCAAACCACACTTTTCTCCCACACCCAGGTCACATCACACGTTTATCAAATGTTACAAATGTAAAAGCATAATATGTTGGTATTGTTGAATAATAAAAATAATAATTAGCTAATTAGAGACTGTGAAATTAGGGAGAAATCCCCCCCGACCATTGATGTCTATGGAACCAAATGGAAGCGTTTCCCCCGCTTTATATTATAGTGTAAAGCGGAATAGGTGATAAGGATAAATACAATATCGTGCGGACAGGACGTTCAGGGGGGGTGGGTTTCACCCTAGCTAATGCTGGTACTCAGTTGTACATGGGTTGAGTAAGAAAGTATCTTTTCAGCTAAACGCCACGTTTCAAATCCATAACTCCACGATCAGGCATCCAAACAATTTAGCCACCGACGTCATATTCTGCAAAATGTAGATCTAGTCCCTGAAATTTGAAAATCAATTTTATATTACAAATGTAGATCTAGTCCCCCGAAATTTGAAAATCAATTTTGTATTACAAATATAGATCTAGTCCCCGGAAATTTGAAAATCAATTTTGTATTACAAATGTAGATCTAGTCCCCGGAAATTTGAAAATCAATTTTTGTATTACAAATGTAGATCTAGTCCCCGGAAATTTGAAAATCAATTTTGTATTACAAATATAGATCTAGTCCCGGAAATTTGAAAATCAATTTTGTATTACAAATGCAGATCTAGTCCCCGGAAATTTGAAAATCAATTTTGTATTATAAATGTAGATCTAGTCCCCAGAAATTTGAAAATCAAATTTTTTTTTCAAATGTAGATCTAGTCCCCGGAAATTTGAAAAATCAATGTTGTATTACAAATGTAGATCTAGTCCCCGGAAATTTGAAAATCAATGTTGTATTACAAATGTTGATCTAATTCCCCAGAAATTTGAAAATCAACTTTGTGTTACGCACGTTATCGTAAGTTATGGGCGTTGTAGTGAACATGTAGTGCTGTGAGTTTGTAATGACCACGTTACGTTACGTCACTGGCTCAAACACAATGGCTGACTGGTGTTTTCCACAACTTCGTACTCGTAGGAAAGGTATTTCCTCAGCTGTCCTCACTTGACCCAGGTGTGAATGAATACCAGCTATAGGCAGAGAAAGACCTTGTCAGATTGTTAGTATGAAGCGCCTAACACGCTGCTGTACTGTAGTTACCCAGGGATTTTAGAAGGACTTTGAATGAAACGGCCTGCTGGGGAATAAATAATGTACAGTCGGTGAGCCTGTACTTTGTGCATGAATACAGAATATAACCCCATCTTTGGCTTTTAGATTGAATGGTATTGTAATGTATAACCCCATCTTTGGCTTTTAGATTGCATGGTATTGTAATGTATAAGCCCATCTTTAACTTTTAGATTGCATGGTATTGTAATGTATAACCCCATCTTTGGCTTTTAGATTGAATGGTATTGTAATGTATAAGCCCATCTTTGGCTTTTAGATTGAATGGCCGTGTAATGTATAACCCCATCTTTGGCTTTTAGATTGCATGGTATTGTAATGTATAACACCATCTTTGGCTTTTAGATTGCATGGTATTGTAATGTATAACCCCTTCTTTGGGTTTTAGATTGCATGGTATTGTAATGTATAAGCCCATCTTTGGCTTTTAGATTAAATGGCATTGCAATGTATAACCCCATCTTTGGCTTTTAGATTGAATGGTATTGTAATGTTAATGAACATGCTAAGTTGATATGTACTTCATCTCCAATTTCATTTATCAAAGCTTAAAGACTTTTTGCTTATTCACCTTCCTCGAGTTTTCTCTAGAAGATCATACGTGGATATATCGTTTTCACCATTTCTCCATGGAACTTTCTTAACTTTACTCAACAGGTAGACCCCAAAAACAATTACAAACGAGAGGCCTAAGGGGAACGTGACGATATCATATCTTTGGGTTTTGCACTCTTCATAAACATACTTTGATAAAGAGGAGAAAATAATAATATGTAATAATACGGGGAAAAATTCGGGAATGTGAGCGTATGTAGCATTGATGAGAAACAGTCCACAGGCAGGACGTCGGTCTCTCAACCAAAAGATCATGGGTTCATGCCCCGACATGCTGAAAAGATTTCTGGTCTTTTCTGGTAAACCCTCCCTGGTCGAGGTAGGTGAATCACGCCTAGTCTCGTCGGAGACAGACGATTAATAAAGACGACCACGTGTGCAGATTACAACGCTCTGTGCAGGTTAAAGATTCCTTGGTTGTTTACAGGGTAGTCAGGTAAAAATTGAAAACATCGTACCGAAAACCCCGAAATCAGCTCAGTTGTGAATGTGCATGAAATCAATTCAATTTTCTGTTCTCTTTTTCTCTCATTTTTCCTGTTGATGAAGCTGCCACTCTGCCTTGTTTTGTTTTGCTTTCAGAATAAAAGCTAAAAAAATAATTAAAGATGATCCTAGTTGCAGATAAACATTACCGATAAACAAAAGTGTGTAAATCTTGGTGACCAATGGGAGACATGCACGGCTCTGACAAGACTGCAAGTGCCAGCGGTTAGCGGTTGTAGTAACCATACCGAGAACAGCTGAAGAAGGGAGATGAGACACAGTGTGCTTTGCCCCTAGCATATCGCTTGTCTAGGCAAAATGTGTGCTCTCAGTTATCACAAGGTTAAAGTTCACACGAGCTCAGTTTATTAAGCACTTGGCAAGTAAACGTGTTATATGAAAATTGTTTTTATCGTGTTTGGAAGAGGTTGTGGCAAAAGAAACAATTTTAATATGAAGGAGGTGAGAAAAACTACTTATTCATCATAAAAAAAATAAAAACAATTCAAAATGCATTGAAGAATATGAGTTTTTTGCCATATCATAAATAACACATAACTCATATTATAGTAATACTAAGCTTCGTGATCTCCTATTGTAGCAAAGCCACACGTTTTGCTGATTGCTATTCAATGTCAACACTATATGTGGTAGCCCTTGGCTGGCCAGGTGAGAGACAAAGACATTACCCTAAGCTCGGCACATATGATAGCGGCACAGACATGCTGAATTTCAATGAGGCACAGAGACGTGGAAAATGAATAACGTGACATAAATAAGCCAAAATGTCTTATGTGCAAAGTTGTGTTGTCATAGTTAGTAAAAGATCTTGCAAGGCTGCCAAGGCCCATAGAGCTGAAACTTATCTCAGTTTCTACAGCGTGAAGTAGAACAGTGGTAGTACATATCGCATGCTGGAAGTACATGCCACCAGTCTGTCATAGGTTTTAACCTAGCTGATGCTGGAACCCACTATGACTAGGGTCAGGTTTGGAAAATATGTGATAAGTATATTTCATAGGGAATACAACATCAGGGCTAGCATTACCAGGATTCGAACCCCCAGCCCCTCACAATACTACGTCTTGTAGACTAACTACTCAGTCACAGACATTACTGCATATTTATAGTGTTATTTATAACATCCAACTGTTGTCCTTTGAAGTTATATCACATAAACTAGCTTTTGTTATCGATGCTGTTAAGTTGTAGAGCATGCTTATGGTTCTCTACCAACATTGCCAATCTTTGAAAACAGGTTGCAATAGGTCTTATGATCAAAGTATTTAGTTCTTTGTTAAAGAAACGAAATAACGAGAAAACCAATAAAGACATACTAACAACAATCATCAATAACGTGGCAAATTAATAAAGTAAAACACTTGACAAGCAATGTTGAAATTTCAACAAAATGTAACATAGAAACAATAATTTGGTACTTAACGGCAACACAAATATTAAAAATAAAGTGTAATCAGACATAGGAAAAAGTACATGTCCATACAATGCTGGCAATTGCTCTAATCAGCTTGATCATTGCTTTGATTGATCTATTTATCTATTGATCTATCGCTCTATCTATATCTATCTATCTACATCTATATCTATTTATCTATCTATCTATATATATATATCTATATATATATATATATCTATTTATCTATCTATCTATTTATATATATATATATATATATATATATATATATATATATATATATATATATATATATATATATATATATATATATATATATATATATCTGTCTATCTATGTATCTACCTATCTATTTATCTATCTACTAGGGCAGCAACCTGTTTACAAAATGGATACACAATACTAGAGATCATTTGAATCCAAATCTATGAATAGTTAGAAATTGATGTGTGAAAACAGTTCCCCATTGAAAGGTATTTGTATTCTGCAACCGGTTCTACTACTTCCATGGCAGACAACTGGTATCCTGTACATTAGTTAAAGGATCTAGATCTATAGTATTCTCTTTGATCTATACGCAGGTGTTGATGAGCTGTGTCTAGATTTAGATTTATTTGGTCTTGAATCAAAGCCTCATTCCTATAACAACGTATTTCGAAGTCTACCTCATGCAGGGATTGGACCAGTATAGGACATTGGTCTAGATCTAGAGAATCTGCTCTTGCTTCTGTCTTATTATCTTGATCTGGTCTAGATTGTAGATCTAGATCTACAACATAGTCAACATTGTAACGTGAAGTTGTGACAGAACCTCACGTTTTCGCTTTGCTCTTGCTTTTAGATCTAGATGTAGATCGATGTTGTTATTATCTAGAGCTAGGATCTGGCTGATTCTAGATCTACGTCATGGTCAACATTGTTACCGGTACGGAATTTAACTGTACCCTTACGTTTTCGCTTGGCATTTCGAGTGGACAGAAACTAACAAACTCACGAGTTACTTACTCCAGTAAAAATTTGAATACTCTCGTAATAGCTTGAAGTACTTCTGTGATATCGTTATTTGCTGGCCTGCCCCTTCATTCAAAAAGGTTATTAACAATACATGGACAAAGCCTTTCACCTATTTTCCTTGATTCAATTACAAAAGGAAAGTCGGTTCAAGTACGGACGACCAAGAGAGCGCTGAAAATATTTGACTTTTGGTCTTTTGACACAAAATACTTGACAACATTTGAACACGTTTGATCTTTTGACATTGTCAGTCGATAAATTATATCTCTTTCATTTTTGCATTATTTTTTTCCTTAGCTCCCTTCATTTTGAAATTTGAACGGCAAACGACGGTTTTAATTAGGTATTTTTTGGGCGCAAATATTGTGCAAGGATGAATCTTTTCTTTTGCGTTGCAGAAACCCTTTGCCCTTTCCACCTTGGGATTGCTTGGCACAAACATGTCAGCCATGTATTTTTAATGCTGCCTTCTTTTTCCTCGAGTCGGCCCCCTCCCCCAACACCTCACCCC
>JAXRKP010002859.1:5000-33312 GCA_037039925.1 Doris montereyensis
TTCGGACGCTTTTTGACACACACACAGTCATGTTCTCCCCGGGACTCTCTTAAAGTTAACATCACAATAGATGAACACGAGTTGTTGTTTTTTTTTCCACGCTTCCCATGTCAATTAAAAAGAAAGCCTGAAAAACAGAAAACTAATAAAATAAGAGTAATACTCAAAGGTGAATACATAAGATTAGGGAAAACCAGTTACTAGAATGTCACTGTCAGCAATAGCAATGAAGGACGGGCTTGACAACGGTAAAATCCTCGCAATAGAGCAAATAATACTTTGTAATACTATGGTTGCAGTCTTTGGAATGATGACCTGGAATTATGGGGTGAATATAGATTTCGGCAGTTGATGAAGATGCCTTTGCAGTTATACATCAACAACAGAGAGAGAGAGAGAGAGAGAGAGAGAGAGAGAGAGAGAGAGAGAGAGAGAGAGAGAGAGAGAGAGAGAGAGAGAGAGAGAGAGAGAGAGAGAGAGAGAGAGAGAGAGAGAGAGAGAGAGAGAGATAGACAGACAGATAGACAGACAGACAGACAGACAGACAGAGAGAGACAGACAGACAGACAGACAGACGTGTTGAGGTTTGATGAAGAGTTCAATACCATCATATTATTATCCTTGTATGCGTCAATAAGCATTCCTACCAGGGTGAAGGTTTACTGAAGGAATCTTTAACCAATCATTTTCTCTCTCTCTCTCTTCTCTCTCTCTCTCTCTCTCTCTCTCTCTCTCTCTCTCTCTCCCTCTCTCTCTCTCTCTCTCTCTCTCTCTCTCTCTCTCTCTCTCTCTCTCTCTCTCTCTCTCTCTCCTCTCTCTCTCTCTCTCTCTCTCTCTCTCTCTCTCTCTCTCTCTCCCCCTCTCTCCTCTCTCTCCCTCCCCCAGCTGAATCCCTGCAGGCGTTGCTGCCTTTGAACCAGAGACGGCGAAGTATTTCCATGGTTAGGCTAACTACTTTCCAAAGTTTTGGCATTGTTGGAGACAAGTGATACCCTTAAGTCGAAGTTTAATCTATAAACCGTACAAAAATGCAATCTAATTTTGATTTTCAAAGAAAAGTTACTGTAGTCTACAGGCGTAGACTCATGACTGATCAGATCAGCTTATCATGTCACCGGATCAATAGACAATTTGAAAAAAAAAGTCACAGTATGGAAATATTATAATCATATAACATAATTTCTATTTCCATTCACGCAACAACAAAAAAAGAAAGTAAAAGAAATCTATCATTATGCATCAGTCGACTACAATTATTATTAAAGTATTAAAACACCCATAATTATCCTAGAGTGATAAATAGCAATAATTGGCAACTTCATTACAGAAGACAAAACAGTCATGTCATCTTTGGAGGACCAGGAGTTGCCACAGATTATGTTTTAAACACTATAGACTTCGCTCTACTATGATCCTTATTTTGTGTTTCATACAGTCTTTAACCAATATATGTACATCTTCATTAGGGGCCCCTCCCAGCTGAATCCCTGCAGGAGCTGCTGCCATTGAAACAGAGATAGCGAAGTGTTTCCACGGTTAGGCCAACTTTCCAGAAGAGACTAGTTGAAGTGTTTTTTTCAAAATTTGTTTTAGTTTTTTCTATCCATAAGGTATATAAATTTAGTATGTATAATAAGGCAACTATTGAAGCTCAATCAATGTAATCAAACGATTCGCACAAGGAAATGCTCGAAATAAAGGCGTAAATCTTAACGAAAAACGCCATTTTATTTTCAGCAGGACGTCTTAATCTGTTCAGCACCCACAATGGGTGTATAAAAGTGATCACGCCAAAAATGACAAAACCAAACAACTTATTGGCTGCAAGAAATAATTACTGCCGTTCCAGAGATCTATTAGGAAATGTCCCTCCGAGAATTCGAATCAGGAGTGACCTCCCGTGAAAATTGTGTCTCCGGGCGCAGAAAAATAAGAAACGGTTTCGATATCGATCTCCTACAGGAATATGAGGCAATATAACTCCGATGTTTCCGCCGTTCAATCCATCAATTATGCCTTAATATTTTTTGTTATCATATTCTGAAGGCAAAGCCAAGCTTCTGTGCATCTTTACTGGAATGCTTGAAGAAATGTAAGAAGAATATATGTTGGATTGACATCCTTTTTGACGTCATATATAAAGGTCATAAATGAATTAGATCTAGAAGAATAGCCTGGCACACAATGACTGATCTGCTAAGATTACTAAAATATCGCCATCTGATATTTGGGTAATTTTACGGTTTAGCGGCGTAAATGAAAGTGGGTCAAGTTTGTACTTGTCGACATCGGCTTAGATCTACATTTTAGAGGTGAGACAGAAGAAATCTATCCACAATCCCTCCCTGAACTCCACATCCCCACATTATGGTGGGATAGGGGTGTGGGGGAGGGATGGGGTGTTCAGGGTAAGGAATTGTGGATACATTTCTTCCGTCTCACCTCTAAATGTAGATCTAAGTTGATGAGGTAAATTTCAATGAAACAAAATTTTTTTCAAAAGGATGTAAAATTTCTTTCTTGAAGATTTAGATCTGTATTAACTATATAGATCTATATCAATATTGAAACAGGATTCTATTCTATTCTAAAGAAAGAGAAGATGAATTTTATAAAAGCACTAACATTACAGATGAACCTGCTCAAAATGGAACCTGTCCAAAGAAGAAACCTGTCTAAAATGAAATGCCCCCAATCCTGCCCTTATAGGTTGCTATTTTCTGCCTGTCTAAAGCGTAAAAGCGAAACCTGTCTATTGCTGAAACAGAAAGGAAAATCTGCTCCCTTTATGGGAGTTTAACCTGTCTAAAACAGAAATTTCTTTCCGACAAGAATAGAAACATACACACTCACGCACAATCTCGAAAGAAAGAAAGAAGTTTAGGAATAAGGATGCAATCTTTATACCAACTGTCGTTACTGAATACCAGTAGGTCTATAACATATTTTGACAGACATAATTTTACCAACAGTCTGTAGTTCTGTAATAATATTTAACATCATACTTCATTAGTATGATTAGTACTGTAATAAAGCAAAGTAAAGTTCATTCAAGGCCTATAGAGCTGGAGCTTATCCCGGTTTCTATAGTGTGAGGAACAGGTAACAATAATCACCTCCTGGCCTGGATGCTAGTCCGACGTAGGTTTTTACTCCCAAACTAGTGCTTATACCCATTTACACCTGGGTAGAGTGGAGAAAATGCATGTAAAGTGTCTATCCCAAGGAACACAACAGCGGACCTGGCTTTGCTAGGATTCGAACTCAGGATCTCATGATTCCCAGTCCGGTAGCCTAACCACTTTGCCACCGATGCCACAGTACTGTAACAATGACTTTATAAATAATCAAATCATTTCTTTGTATTTTCAGTAAAAACCCATCAACATCTGAGACATTCTCGCACCATTGATTTCATATTTTGACATTCACGATGCTGGATGTAGACACCATTCAGTTCAAGTTGGCATCACGTCTTAGGTTCCAAGTCTTCGCTTTCATTTGCCTTGGCATCATCTATACCCGTGGTGCATGGAGCACCTACGGGGTCCTCTTCTTGGCTGGAGACACAGGATCTACGTGTGGAGTGGGAATTAAGAAGATACATGTGAAACATCTAGAAAATAGCAACATAAGTCACTCTTCACTTTCTCCTTCTGGTAAAGATGATGATGATGAGGAAAATTCAGAAGATAGCTCCCTCCTTATGGCAACAAAATGCGAAGTGATCGTTTCAGTCGGAAATGGAACCAATGCGTCCAGGCCGTGCACCTACGGGTGGGTTTATGGCAGTGAGGTTGAATCCACTGAAGTTTCTGAGGTAAGGGGAAAGTGAATGTAAAATAAAATTTTATTCATTCATTATGGATGGAAATGTATAAGAACAGCCAGGAATATTTTAGTATGAGGTATATACTTTCATTCAGTCATTGTGGCATGGGTGGAGGGGTTGTTAGGCTGCTGCCTTGGGGATCATGAGGTCCTGGGTTCAAATGATGTGTACCTTGGGGAAAACACTCAACATATGCATTTGCCCACTCGACACATGTGCAAATGGATACAGGCACTACCTTGAGAGTGAAAACCTGTGTCAGACTAGTGTCCAATCCAGGAGGAGATTATTTTCACCTATTCCACTTCATGCTATAGAAGTTGAGATGAACCCCGGCTCTGTGGGCCTTTATGACCTTGAAGGAATTTTATTGCCTACATTTACTTTTCACTCAGCTTATTACTTATTTTTTCATTCAGTTTATTGCCTTTTCATCCAGTTTATTACTTACTTTTACATTCAGTTTTCATTCAGTTTATTACTTTTTCATTCAGTTTTTTTTCATTCAGTTTATTATTTTTTTCATTCAGTTTACTACTTACTTTTTTCATTCAGTTTATTTCTTACTTTTTCATTCAGTTTACTACTTACTTTTTCATTCAGTTTATTATTTACTTTTTCATTCAGTTACTTTTTTACTTACTTTTTCATTCAGTTTATTACTTACTTTTTCATTCAGTTTACTACTTACTTTTCATTCAGTTTATTGCTTACTTTTTCATTCAGTATTACTACTTACTTTTTCATTCTGTTTATTATTTACTTTTTCATTCAGTTTATTATTTACTTTTTCATTCAGTTTATTATTTATTTTTTCATTCAGTTTATTATTTACTTTTTCATTCAGTTTATTATTTACTTTTTCATTCAGTTTATTATTTACTCATTCAGTTTATTATTTACTTTTTCATTCAGTTTATTATTTACTTTTTCATGCAGTCAGTTAACTACTTACTTTTTCATTCAGTTTATTTCTCGCCTTTTCATTCGATTTATTACTTACTTTTTCATACAGTTTGTTACTTACTATTTCATTCAGTCATTATGGTGACCAATAAAAAAAATTGAACAGCATGGTTATGTGTTATAAGTTCTACTTTATAACAATGATAAACTGAAAGTAGTGACTGTTTAAATTTGTTGTTTTTCAGTATTTTTAAATAAGTGATAGGTAATTCCGACATGAGACTGCTTGCTGCTTTTATACATTCAGGAAAATAAATGTGAGTTGTTCACACACAAACTTACAAGTTGTTGATGTAGAAATTCTTTAACGACTGATGTAATGTCAAAACACTGTGTAAGATATTATTTAAAATACTATTTACAGTGTCACCTCTTGTCTTTATGGTCAACTCCTTCAGCTCATCGCTCACCTAAACAGTGGGTGGTTGGTGAGTGGTACTGGTAGGTCCTACTTCTTTTTGTTTCATTCTTTATATGTCTTTCTTTCATCTTGCTATTTCCTCTTAATTCACTCTGAGATCACCGTATATGGTGGATGAGTACATTTTAATGAAACAATATGAAATGAAGAAATCGTCTAATCAATTTTGATGTTTTACTGTCAAACCAGATGATAGATAAAACTTATGGATTAGGGCATAAATGTAATGAGACAAAAATGCCCGGAGACATGGTAGATTATGATTTTTTACATTAAATATGCTTGGTTGCTCCAAATTTGACTGCGGTTAACTCAGAGATCATTGTATCGGGTGTGGATAATATCAAATACGATTATTATGAGATCAATTCTGTACTCGATACTGACGTTACGCATGTATTTTGTTGTAATGATTGGAAATCGATAAATTAGATCTAGTAACACTAAAAGTTTTCTCTTTTGCAGGCAAACAGTCTTTTTTCCAATCAATTTAAACACTGATTTGATCCAATAGCTCATTCGCTAAAAAGCTAAAGCAGGCTATTTGAAATATACATGCGAAATATGGTGGTCATAGCTAGAGAAAATCAGCTTTATTATATAGATAAAAATATGAGGTACTCATCTTGTACCAAATCTGCAGACAGAAAACTCAGGATGAAATAATATAAAAGTTATGAAATGAACAAGGGTTCTGGGGCCTTATGAGTTGCTGTTTTCGTTTCTTTTTGGGGGTTCATGTTTAACACTTGTGTGGAGGAAAGTTGTATTCTAATGACAAAAATGTATGAAACAGTATCACAGATGGTGAGTACAATAAAAATAAGAATTGTGATTATAACGCTCATGTTAGCTTGAAGAAGATTCTAAACGGATGATGTAAATGATGCTCATTATAATATTTCTTTCATAAATGAGTATAGGTAAGGTAATTTCAACTTTATTGCAAGGTAAATTTACAGATGAAAAATAATGATGTTTCCTGTACACTACTCTAGTCCTTTTTGCACGTATGAAAATATTTTTTTCTCTTTTCTCTATCCAAAACAGTGGGATCTTGTGTGTGTGCGAGCCTATCTATCAACACTCTCTACAACCTTGTACTTGGTGGGGTCCATGCTTGGTGCCTTACTTTATTTCTCCATTTTCCGACAGATTCGGCAGGCGTCCTGTTTTAATTGTCTGTCTTTTTGGTTCAAGCTGTTATAGGCTCATGTGTCACATGGTCCCCAAACTACGGCATCTTTACGACTTTGAGGTTTTTTGTTGATTCTTCAACATGGTGTGTGATCGTTTTATTTAAGATAACATATTACTGCTTTTTGCCTGCTTTTTGAGAAAATAATAACTAAACATGTCTTTGATGATTTGTATGGATGTATATTTGTATGCAATTCTGATTTAAACAAATCTAGTTTTTGTTGTTTTTTGTGTGGTTTTTTTCTGTTGTGTAAAGAAAGACACAGTATTGTGTTCCAAGAAGTTGGGAAATGATTTTATTTAGAGTAGCTTCTTCACATGTTCTGGACAATATTGAATGCATTGAAAACCTTCTTCATATCAGTAGTCTCAAGTCTATATATTGTTTATAATATAGATAAAAGAATAAAATTGTTCTTAATATAGATAACATTGATTATAATTTTTTTTTTTCAAAATATCTCCTGTAAATTTCACTCAGGGAGATAGATTCAAAATATATATTACAGGAAGTTCTACTTCTGTTAGACATAATTTTTTTTTATTACAAGAATAGTCAAAACATTGAAGAGCAAAAAGTTCAAAACAAGAAATTCAAAAGTATTAATTCTTTTTTAAAATGCCATTAATGTGGAGCTCTCTAATTTAAATTATTTGTATGATGAATGAATGTGCATTGTTTTAAGATTTATGGGGCATTTAAAAGGTCAAATGACCTATCTAGCTTCTAATATGATTTGATATAATATATTATATTATTTTTTACTTTTTAGACATACTGGTATTTTTCATAATAATGTTTTTTTATAATGATGAGTATATTCAATAATGTAATCATCTGTTAACCCTGAAAATCCTAACCAGACATTGTGTTTACTTTACAGGGTATTGCCTTGTGTTCATTTGTAATGATGACGGAAATCTTCCCAGCACGTTACCGCACCATTCCATGTATAGCTTTTCAGACCTTTTGGGCCTGTGGTATTATGTTCACAGCTTTCTTTGGCTATGTAGTTGACACTGGCGCCACCTACAGTTAGCCCTCTCTCTACCTAACATCCTATGTGCTGTCTTTTTGTTTGGTAAGTGTAATTTTTATTGCCTTTTTTTCTATTTTGGTAATCCATCGTTATGTGTTTATAAAAAAAACAATCTACAAATAGATACACTGTTTTTAGATTGACGCATTTCTCTTGTATTTGTTGTTTTCCTTCAATGAAAGTAAAGTAGCAGATTTAACAGCTGTTGACATGTAAGGTATAGCCAGGGAAGGAATAGTCAATGAGGCTTTGTAGTGAAACTGTAGTGTTGTGAGTTTGTAATCACGATGACTGGGTGGCCCACCTGTTTGTCACAACATTGTACCCTTAGGAAAGGTACTTCACTCTACTTTCCTCATGTGACTCAGGTGTGAATGACCACTCAGCTGTAAGTGGAGAAAGATATTGTCAGTGTGTTAGCATGAAGTGCTTTACAGGCTGCTGTACTGTATGCTCCCAGGAGTTGAGAAGGACGTTGGATGAAAAAAAGGATGTACAGTCAGTGAGCCTGCATTTGTGGGAGATACAGGCTTTAAATCTATCTTTAAAGTTATTTTTTAAATTAATATTAGGGATTTTATTTTATGTAGCAGTGTATAATACCATATTAAGAGCCTTAAAGTATGTTCAAACAGTTTGGGATTTGAGAAAGTCATCGTATAAGCAAATGTTATCTTATGTAAAGGGGTGGAAATATTCAAAAATGATTTCATCTGGAACATATAAATAGTGACAGACACAAAGCACCTAAAATCCAAATAAGTCTGTTTTCAGGGATGACACTTTTTCCGGCTTTTAGATGGATTTTCAGACTACCTGTGTAAAGAAATAATATTCAGTTTCAATTAATATTTTTAATAAGTCTCATTAATGCTATTTAGTTTACATGAGTAATTATCAGTATTGATAATGAGAGGAATTTATAAAAAAAAAATTGCTTGCCCAATTTAGTTTTCTTTGACTGTTAGAATACATGGTGGCATTCCTGTATCTTACAGAGAAGAGAGAGAAAAAGTGTTTAAATTTCATACATTTGTCAATTGTTAAATTTCATTTAATTTCTCAATAGAATCATAGAATATGAATATGTATTGTATTATATACAAATTCTTATTGAAATAGCCTACAGTATTATGCAGCAAGAATTTCAATTTTAAACAGAAAATGAGAATTTATGGAGTTGGATGGTTTGTGCCCATCTAACTTAAGGAATTTTGTAAGAAGAATTATTTGCTTGAAATTGTTATCTAGTTGTTCCTTTTTTACTTGAACCAACCGACAGTACAGTCATAATAGAAAAAAATTGTTTCTTTATTTCTCCTCCAAGGGTTCTACCTGAGTCGTTGCCGTGGCTCATATCTCAGAAAAGTTGGCTCAGGCACAGCAAGTCATGGAGGCAATATCTCGCTTTAATTGCATGAGTGTACCCAGCGATGTTTTAGTGTACGAGTCTCTTCCACTTCAGCACAGCGAACACGAGGATCACCTTAACCACGAGGAAGTTTCTGCTGATCAGTACGTGATTGAACAGCCACTGTTGTCGGAGCCAGCCTCCCAGTTGAGAGAAGTTTCAGAGAGTCTTCCTTGTCAGATACCAGTAGAAGCAAAGGCGACGGCCCAAGTGGGTCAAACCAAGACGCGGATGGTTGTCTTCACCTGGACAATGCAGAGGGATCGAGAGCCAGTACGAGAGATGATGTGTCTTCACCTTCCCTGTGTCAAGAGACCGACCACTTCAGTTGCCATGCACCCATGCAACGTGGAAGTTTGAAACGGTGTTCCATTTATGCCTGAGCTCCAGAATAAGGCTGTACACCGTTATCATTTTCTACTTATTGTGAGTATGAACATAATGAAAGTAGATGGAATTTTGCGTTAAATTTGTAACAAGATTTGTAAACAGCTGCTCCACACCTTCATTGAAACTCGTGATGGGCTATTTTATTGGAATGAACAGTATTATAATTGAGACGTCGTAGGAAATCGTAGTGTTTTGAGTTTGTAATCATAACCACACTGCTTCACAACCCTTGGCTGGCCCAGGAAAGGTACTCCGCTCTGCTGTCCTCACTTGATTCAAGTGTGAATGAGCACCCAGCTATAGGTAGAGAAAGATTTTGTCAGAGTGTATGTATGAAGCAAGCGCCTAACAGGCAGCTGTAATGTATACTCCTTGGGAATTGGGAAGGACTTTGAATGAAATGGCCTGCTGGGGGATAAAGGATGTACAGCCGGTGAGCCTGCACTTGTGCGGGGATACAGACTAAAATCCATCTTCACCTCTGTTTTCTCCAGTTTTCCTGTGCATTACCAATCATCTAAGTGTCTGAATATTATGTGACAATGTTTATCCCTGTTCATAAAATCTAAATCTGTCTGCTTCAGACACACCCATGAAATTTTACTCATATATCAGGGATATATCACCCTTTGATATTATGACAATTCATGGTTCATTGTATGTATAAAGATGCTATTGTTCAACATATTTCAACATCTCATTGAGTTACAAATATAAACTGTTTCTTGTGATCAAGATATTCTAGTGCTGTTTTTCTAAAGTTTTGATATTTTATATCACAGAGAGAAAGGAAATATATTTTGTAAACATGAACATGGTTACTAGTGTGCTGACTTTCTTGATATTAGTAGTCAAATTTCAAATTTCTTTTATTGGTGAATACGTTTTTCATAGAATTGCAAGAATATTTATTATATAAGTGAAGATTAGGCTGTGAACATAAACACTGATTTGAATATCTACTCATGGAAATAAAGTTGCTGATTTTACAAGAAGAAACTTAAATACTTAAAAGTTAAAAAGAGAAAAGAACAATCTGATCTCAATTGCTCAAAGCTTTTTGTTGAGTCACTGAATTGATTGACAAAGTTGGGCAAAGGATTAAGATGAATGTAAAAAAAAAAAGAATTTTACTTTTACTTCATGTACATTTTTATGTGAGATTGCCTTAAGAGAGCAAACTGACAAGAACTTGATGTCGGCCTGGTAAAGCAGGATTGAATTTTATTACCTTTATTTTATAAGATTTAAGCTGCAATAACGTAACTTCTTATTTGATCGTAGCACGGCTAATTTATAAATGTATGAGCATGGGTTTTTACATCATTATGAGCTTCATTATTAGTTATCACAGGCGTTCACTTAAGTGATTTGACATCCTCTTGTCTTTTTTTCAGTTTTGTTAACAGCTTCAGTTACTTTGGCATTTCCTGAGTACGCCAATACTGCACAGCAACCAGTTTCTAAACCTATTCCTCCTTGGGGCGGTAGAACTTCCAGCTTATTTCATATGTGTCATTGTTTGTGCAAGGTAAGTTAAGCAAGTCACGAGTAATTACAAAAGTGATGCTTGAACAAAGAAGATTAAAACAAAGATCTTACTATGAATGAGATCTTACTTTTGTGATGAAATCAGAGTCATGAAGATCAGAATGGAGAAATACATCTTACTTTTGTAATGAAATCAGAGTGAAAAAGCATGAGATCTTACTTTTGTAATGAAATCAGAGTGGAGAAAAGGATGGGATCTTACTTTTGTAATGAAATCAGAGTGGAGAAAAGCATGAGATCTTACTTTTGTAATGAAATCAGAGTGGAGAAAGGATGGGATTTTACTTTTGTAATGAAATCAGAGTGGCGAAAAAGCATGAGATCTTACTTTATAATGAAATCAGAGTGGAGAAAAGGATGGGATCTTACTTTTGTAATGAAATTGGAGAAAAAGCATGAGATCTTACTTTTGTAATGAAATCAGTGGAGAAAAGGATGGGATCTTACTTTGTAATGAAATCAGTGGAGAAAAGGATGGATCTTACTTTTGTAATGAAATCAGTGGAGAAAAAGATGGGATCTTACTTTTGTAATGAAATCAGAGTGGAAAAGCATGGGATCTTACTTTTGTAATGAAATCAGAGTGGAGAAAAGGATGGGCACATTTACAGGGCAAGCACACACTGTGAAAGAGACGTTGATGATGTTATAAGACAATAGATGTATTTTCGATAATTTCATGAGATTACATAATATAACCATTCATTATTCATTCTTTTTTCAAAGATCTTCATGAGTTACTTAAGATAGAGAATATAGTTTATTTGTTTGACAGAGATCATGATTTAAACAAATAAAATTGTGTAGTCTGTTATTCCTAAGAGCAAGATAGGCCATTCAAAAGTACTCAAAGCTGATGGTATCTGTTTTATTTTACATCTTCTTGTGCGTATTTGTTCTTTTGGGTTTTTCTTTTCACTTTTTGACTGATTCTTTGAAATGTCCACAGGGCGGGACGTAAAATTCCACTGATGATGTTCATGCTGGTATGTGGCTTGTTGAACATCATGGCTATGCTTATTTCAGAACAAGCTTGTAAGTATAAATATTCGTAAATTTTAGAGAAAAGAAAATTATTATTGCAGGTAATGTAGCTTTTAAATGTAGTTGAGGATAATTTGAAATTATCATTAAATCAATGATTTAAAGACCACTCCCACAGAATAAAAGTTTTAAAAATGCTTAAAAATCCCAATATCATTAAGTTTTTTTGCTTCAAAACTAATAATGTTTTTAAAAATCTTTTCTTGTTTTACAGCCTCTGGTATGAGTGTAGCTAGAATTGCTTCAGTAATAATAAAGCAAGTTTACTATTACAGGAGCCTATGCCACTGTGTACTTGTATGCTGCGGAGATATTCCTACATCTGTCCGGTAAATATTTATCACGCGTTGGTTGGGGCTCCTGAATTCACATTCCAAAGGGAATGGGCTGAACAGCTTTTTTCTTGTGAGGACTTACTTCAAACGAACAATAATGAATGTCACTTGAATTATTCCCTCATATGTCTTCTTGTGGTGTCTGACCCTGAGATCACCGCATATGATGGTCAGGATAAATTCTAATGAAACAAAGTTGTGGCATTTGTAGCCTAGTGGTAGGTACCAGACCTGGGATCATGAGGTCCTGAATCTGAATCCTGTCAATGGGAGAGACACTTAACACACTTTTTCCCCCACTCGACCCAGATGTAAATGGGTACCAGCACCAGCTTGGGAGTAAACATCTGTGACAGGGGTTGCATCCTGCCCAGGAGCTAATTATTATCACCTGTTTCACTTCATGTTATAGAAACTCAGTTAAGTTCTGGTTCTATGGGCTGTAGGGGCCTTGAAGGTAGGCCTGGGCGAGCCTCAAGAATTTCTCAATAGCTCATGATCATGGCCTACTGATCAGTGATAAAGCTAAAGATGAAGATAGGATTTATAGGTATCCTACTATCAGGCTCACCCTTACTTGAAAAAACAAGTGCAGGCTCAAAGAAACAAAAAAGCAGCTCGCCCTTACTTCAAAAGAAACAAAAAACAAAAAAGCAGGCTCACCCTTATTTCAAAGAAACAAAAAGCAGACTCACCAACTACATCATTTATCCAGACTCACCCCTTATTTCAAAGAAACATTTCAAGTGAATAGACAAACACCAACTTATCATTTATCCCAAGGCCATTTCATTCAAAGTCCATCTCAACTTCCGGGGGAGCATACAGTACAAACGCCTGTTAGGCTTTTCGTGCTAACACTCTGACAATACCTTTCTCTACCTATAGCTGGGTACTCATTCACACCTGAGTCAAGTAAGGAAAGGAGAGTGATGTACCTTTCCTAAGAGTACAATGTTGTGGAGAGAAAAAAACTCCCACCTGTACCAGCCGTGGGGTTTGAACCAGTGTCGTCGTGAATACCAGCTCACTACACTACGGTTCAGCTACAACGCCTCAGTGATCACTGTTTTTTGCATTGAGAAAGCAGGTTTCTTGATGCCTTCAACTTATTCATTATAATCCCAGTACACAAAAGAAACTGCCAATTCTCCTTACCTTGATCAAAAATATTGCTCGATCCCTCCTAGCCGTGATTGTCGAGGTTAATTGATGCTGAATGGTAGATTGAATGATAGACTGGAATTAATATGTGCGTTAACAATGTGAGCTGTGTTGTATTGTTGCGTGCATAGCTGCCAACCATAGCGAAAATGTAGTTAGTACACTCTTTCGGTTTTTTGAGTCTGTAAGTCTGTATTTATCTTGAAAAGGTCGCATAAGATGGTGAACTGTGGTTAAACAAAAGGAAAACTTAAGTTGATGTCAGGGACTTAGAGAGTACGGTGAAAGTCTGAAGACACCATTCTGAGTTCACAAAACTACCATTGCATTTTGCCAGAGAGGTGAATTTACCTTAACGCGTGTTTACAATAAGTGGTGGCCATCTTGCTCTGTACGTTCAACTACCTCTCTGCTGTGGCACCCGGTTTGTTTACATTTTTCTGACTTCCTGCCAGCTGATCTTCACAAAGAATGTGGATCAGGCTGCACATTCG
The DNA here is from genome assembly GCA_037039925.1 of Doris montereyensis. Taxonomy (NCBI): domain Eukaryota; kingdom Metazoa; phylum Mollusca; class Gastropoda; order Nudibranchia; family Dorididae; genus Doris; species Doris montereyensis. The sequence continues at coordinate 18,849 of JAXRKP010002859.1, forward strand.
TGCTACTAACCTCATTTGGTCATGTGCAGCTGCCCTGACCTTTGATTTTGTATTCCATTCTAAGTTTAGAACAATAATATCATTGATGTGACCAATTAGAGCGAACAAAGAAAGAGGTGTGTCACTACTCGGTTTCTGTTGGCTTGAACAATGTGAACCTGTATCGGCAGGTGTTGGTTTCTGTTGGCTTGAACAATGGGAACCTGTATTGGCAGGTGTTGGTTTCTGTTGGCTTGAACAATGGGAACCTGTATCGGCAGGTGTTGGTTTCTGTTGGCTTGAACAATGTGAACCTGTATCGGCAGGTGTTGGTTTCTGTTGGCTTGAACAATGGAACCTGTATCGGCAGGTGTTGGTTTCTGTTGGCTTGAACAATGGGAACCTGTATCGGCAGGTGTTGGTTTCTGTTGGCTTGAACAATGGGAACCTGTATCGGCAGGTGTTGGTTTCTGTTGGCTTGAACAATGTGAACCTGTATTGGCAGGTGTTGGTTTCTGTTGGCTTGAACAATGTGAACCTGTATTGGCAGGTGTTGGTTTCTGTTGGCTTGAACAATGGGAACCTGTATTGGCAGGTGTTGGTTTCTGTTGGCTTGAACAATGGGAACCTGTATTGGCAGGTGTTGGTTTCTGTTGGCTTGAACAATGTGGGCACCTGTATTGGCAGGTGTTGGTTTCTGTTGGCTTGAACAATGTGAACCTGTATTGGCAGGTGTCGGTTTCTGTTGGCTTGAACAATGGGAACCTGTATTGGCAGGTGTTGGTTTCTGTTGGCTTGAACAATGGGAACCTGTATTGGTAGTGTTGGTTTCTGTTGGCTTGAACAATGGGAACCTGTATTGGCAGGTGTTGGTTTCTGTTGGCTTGAACAATGTGAACCTGTATCGGCAGGTGTTGGTTTCTGTTGGCTTGAACAATGTGAACCTGTATGAAGCAGGTGTTGGTTTCTGTTGGCTTGAACAATGTGAACCTGTATTGGCAGGTGTTGGTTTCTGTTGGCTTGAACAATGTGAACCTGTATTGGCAGGTGTTGGTTTCTGTTGGCTTGAACAATGTGAACCTGTATTGGCAGGTGTTGGTTTCTGTTAGCTTGAACAATGGGAACCTGTATCGGCAGGTGTTGGTTTCTGTCGCTTTGAACTTTCAGCAGGTTTTTTTTTGCTGCGTGTGTTTTTCGCGGTTTTAAATGCTACAGGGTTAAGGGGTTGATTTCAAGCTAAATTATTAACGTTCTCTGAAATATTACAGGGCCTCATGCAAGTTAGAAAATTAGTTTACACGGTCAGAATGTTGTTTTTTTCGATTTGAAAAGATTGGTAGCAATGCACATGCATCAGCATGTTTCACATGCATCAATTGTCAGTATGTAAAAATTTGGATTATCTTTTTCTCTTTTGTCTGTGGAAGGAATCAAGCGATGGGCATTTCGGTATTCTTTGAAAATCTTGGAAGTATAGCAGCTCCTTTCATTGTCTTTGCTGTAAGTATTTTGTAAGCATATATTGTTAGAACTGAGATGTTTTTGTTTCAGGGGAACGAAATTGGATTTGTATCTTAAGATCCATAAGTGACAAAATGTATTGAAATATAAAATCTTGGTTATTTCTCCATAGATTGTTTTTTTTTTTAGCCTTATTAAATGATATCCATTTCACATGAACAAGTTTTTTTCAGTTTGCTAGCATTATATTTATATATTGTATCAAATAAGATAATTCTGACATTGGATCAAGATACATCTTTTTCACTGAATCTATTTATCTTTGAGAATCTGTTCGTTTTATTCGTCATTTTCTTCCCGATACAAAAAAAAAAGACCCAAACAACTTTCTTCTCCACCCTGACTGAAATTCCCACCTAAAATCTCCCCTCCCCCCCCCTCCCTACTCCCCCTCCCAAAAAACCCCAACAAAACCAACATAAACAGTTATATCTGCTTCTTAAATTGGATTTTTACTCTCTCCTCTCTCTCATTGTTTAGGCCAAGTCTCTCGTAGAAATGCCGGTGGTATTGTTTGAGTTCTGTGTATAGGGGGCAGCATGATGGTCTTTGCCATGCCTGAGACACAAGGTCAACCCTTGCCGCAAACCTTGACAGAAGCGGAGACTCTGGGTATGTGCAAGCGTCGACGGCAGGAGGATGAAGCAGCGGCGCGCGTGTACATTTCTAAGGAGCATAGAGAGCTGTTGCTAACCGGCTCTAGTAATCTTCCAACAAGCATTTGGCCTCTCATTGTACATATTATGACTCCGTTGACCGTATAGTCATTCAAAGAATTACTGCTGTGAGAATGTTGCGTGAACTCAAATGTCAAAAGGGAATCAACCCTAACTGCGATTCATACAACAAAAAAAGAAAATGAAAAAGAAAAGAAAAGAGAGAAAGAGCTTCTTCCTGAACCAATTCTACATCGAAGTATGCCTGTTTGGGACTCAAAGACAAATATGTAAAATTGCTTTCTGTGCGGAGAGTGTTTGTTCTTGGTCGGTTTTTGTATTAATTCTGTGACAGTATTTAGTAAGTGTATGAATGGGATGACAGTTTTTGTTGTGGAGTCGTTTATTTGTTTTTTGGGTTTTGTTCTATTTTGTTTTGAGAGGGCATTGTTTTGTTTGGGAGTTTTCTTTTTGTTGGAGGGGGGGGTGGGGGGAGTGTGTGTGAGACGGAAGGCGTTTACATTATCCAAATGACTTCATGCTTGTACAGGAATTACAAATCAACCTCTTATCACGAAGAGGAAAGTTTTCACAAATGAGAAAATGATTTGTAAATTAACAAAACCAGAAGAAAAAAAATCTTTACACATTACAACACACCATAGTTTGTCGGGTCAGTCCACCACAAACTTGTTGATGCCAGCTGGCGATTGAAGGGTGCTACTGGTGGGTCCTACTTCTTTTATTTTCCCATTAACATTTCTTTCTTTCATCTGGCCGTTTTCTCTTAATTTTTACCCTCTGATAACCGCTTACAGTGGATAGCGTAAATTTCTAGAACTCATATCAAAGTTTTGATCAGGCCAAATTCTCAATTGGTGTGTTAATTGAACAATTGATGGAAAGACATGAAGAGAACTAAAGAAAGGGATATCTCATCATGTCTCTTTCTTATTACAGCCACATGTCTGAAAATGGGGGGGGGGGGGGTATATTGGGATCAATTTTTTTCTTTTTACATTTTTATTTCCCTTTTTTTTTCTTTTCACATTTTCTTTCCATTTTAAGATGACATTTCACTTTTGTATTTACGCACAAAATCATTTGCTTCCCATTTATGGGAGAACGACATCACAATTCTTAAAATATTCATTGACAGATTTTCAATATCTTCATTCTTTTGATTTTGTCTGATTTTCATTGTTTCAACATAAAATGCATGTGAATCTCAAATTACTTTAGAAAGGAAAAATGACTTGTTGAAAGTGCAATCTATCAAGTTCATACATTTGTCATTTATATGTTTCATGCAATGGTCATGATATTTAACAATAGTTTTCTCATATTTGCTTTAACGGGACAATAGATTTGTTCACCCATCTTGCATTTAGTATTTTGAATGTTGTAAGAGAGTTCTACTGAAAAGATTCCGTTTTGATAAAGACAAATTTTGAAAAAAATATTGGCTTCTCCTTAATGGCATCCTGATAATGGACAATTTTTTCTTTATTTTTTGCTGTTAACAAAATAATGTTAGCCCCTATACAAACATATCATTAGTAATTTGTGATTTGTACAGTGTTTTATAAGTAAATAGAATACATAGATCTCTCTGATCATTTGGATTTTATAACTTGTCTTGTATTTGATTACTTAATGACATTGTCAGAACATATCATGGCTGCCGGTTGTTATCAGCTTATGGAGCATTAGCAGCTTTTGAGTAAAGTTCATTCAAGGCCATTATGGCCCATAGAGCCGGAGCCTATCCTGGTTTCTATAGCATGAAGCAGAGTAGGTGATTAATAATCACCTCCTGGTCAGGTCACTAGACTGAAGCAGGTTTTTACTTCTAAGCTAGTGCTTGTAACCATTTGCACCTGAGTTGAGTGAGAAAAATGGTGTGTTAAGTGTCTTTCCCAGAACACAGCATTGAACCTAGCTTCGCTAGGATTCAAACTTGAGACCTCATGATCAAACCATGGACCTAACTACTCAGCCACTGATGCTCTAACTTTTGAATAAGACCTAGAAAACACTTTTATGAACGTCGGTTGATGCTACGCATAAAACAGTGAAGGTCATTAACTATTTTCATTGGTTGGATGTAAATGATATATTACGTGTATTTTGGAGATGCCAGGGAAAGTTCTTTTTAGAAGCTTGAAAAGAATGCATTGTTATTCAAAAATGACTCTGTCCATATGCCCATAGCTGACCGACAGCAATGATGTGTAGCTTATATCAAAGAATCTCATCCCCCCCGGCCCACATTTAGAAGGTTGCAAATGTATTGTTGAATGCTCAGAACTCCTCCCAGGCTTTCAAGATAGATCATTTTATCCATGCACAGTGCTCAAAGTATCTAATAAAGACCTTAGTAGTTGAGGGGTATATTAAGTGTTTTTATATCAATGTCTTCATATGTCCAATGTCAACCACCTAGCATCACTACGTCAATACGATACCTTAGTGTTGTAATGCACAACAGCCTCACCACGTTGTTTCCACGGACCAACAACACGCACCTGGGACGACATTGGTTTGATGGTTTTGCCTTTGCCTTTCTTTTTTATTGTTTTTGTTCAGTTGTGTACATGTATTTTGAAATCAAATCTGTATGTTTATGGAGAAGAGTTAATTGCATCCATATAACATCATTGTCATCATCATCATCATCATCATCATCATCATCATTATCATCAGCCGTTCCATTCTGGTTGTGGGTATTGGTCACCAAGAAGAACCCTCCATCTTTCTTCCTATCCGGGTTCTTGTCTGCACCTCTGCCCAACACCGCATCATCTTTCTTCCCCTATCCGGGTTCTTGTCTCCACCTCTGCCCAACACCGCATCCCATCTTTCTTCCCCTATCCGGGGTTCTCTTGCATCCCATCTTTCTTCCTATCCGAGGTTCTTGTCTGCACCTCTGCCCAACACCGCATCCCATCTTTCTTCCCCTATCCGGGTTCTTGTCTGCACCTCTGCCCAACACCGCATCCCATCTTTCTTCCCCTATCCGGGTTCTTGTCTGCACCTCTGCCCAACACCGCATCCCATCTTTTTCTTCCCCTATCCGGGTTCTTGTCTCCACCTCTGCCCAACACCGCGTCCCATCTTTCTTCCCTATCCGGGTTCTTGTCTCCACCTCTGCCCAACACCGCGTCCCATCTTTCTTCCCTATCCGGGTTCTTGTCTCCACGCATTCTTTTTTCCCCTATCGGGTCTCCACCTCTGCCCAACACCGCATCCATCTTTCTTCCCCTATCCGGGTTCTTGTCTCCACCTCTGCCCAACACCGCATCCCATCTTTTCCCTATCCGGGTTCTTGTTCCACCTCTATCCCATCTTTTTCAAGTCAGTATACTATATCTCTTCTTCATGTGGATATGGCACCTAAAACAAAGTCGACACTCGATCTGTCAATCTAACAAATACACCCAAACCCTCACTCACCCTCCCAATGTATCCTCCACCACTTCTTTCTACACCAGGGCTAGTGGGTGGGGTTTGTATTTTTTGTTTTGTTTTTTTTGTATTTTCAATTACTGGTGTGTCGGTTTTGTATGTGTGTGCTTTTATTGAAATTTATTGAAATCTTTTGTGTCTTTATTGTAATGATAGTAATGGTGTAGATTAGCCAATTTATTGAAAGCTGCCATAGTTTGGACACTGTCTGCCTTTGCACATTCCATTCATATTATTGTCGAATGTACTTACAACGACCATATATATATATATATCGTTACCATTAGTAGACAATAACATTTATGTAGACAGGGCACGAGTTTTGTGTGAAAAATAGATCCCGTGACAGTTGAATCTTTTAGACATGATCTTCTCATAGCTGTATATTCTGTGGAAATGATATGTCTTTTAGTACTATGAATTATTTTTTCTGAAAGATATTATTTCATTGATTTATTTCTGTTTTGTCATTTACTTTTACAATTTGTTGATGAATTGTAACTGATTCGTCCTCTGTTATAATTTAATTATTTTTACTCTGTTTTCAGTGCTTTTTTGAACCGAGAAGAGCTGATTCTATTTTCAGAAATTTTGACTTCAGCAGCCTCTTGCATTTAGGTCTTTTGCGCATAATATACATACATATACACACAAACACACACACACATATATATATATAATATATGTGTGTGTGTGTATGTGAGTGTGTATGCAGAGAGAGAGAGAGAGAGAGAGAGCCAGACAGACAGGCTCACAGACTATAGTAATTGATTGACATCGATAAATATGTATTAATGAATGTTTTTTATCTCAAGAAACAACCATTTTCTTCAGCCAGTCCTGCAAAGGACTTTATCTGACTACTGTTTGTCTACTACGAAAAACCCAAACACCAGTCTCTCAAAGACTGCATTGCCATGAAACTTAGAATACTCATCAGTACCGACATGTGTGTGCATAATGACACCTTTGCTGTAGCTTTTAATGTTAAGTCGAAGTGATAAGTTTGTTATCTATCCTTAAGTCATTGACTGTGACAAAAATACGGTTTGTCTCCCGTGCAAAAAAAACAAAACGTCCAGAGGATATTCGTTGTTTGATTCTAACACGCTATGATTTTGTTTATCTTTATTTGATAACTATGACCCGTCCGGTTCATATGAAGGCATTTTGTTTATGTAAAAAGTGTTTTTAAATGAATATATACATATTCTCCTACAAATCTCATTTATTAATGATTAGACTGTGATTTCAACGTTGTCGTGACAACTTCACATTTCAATAGCTGATTTCTTTTTGTCAGTCTATTCAATGAGTTGTCTTAAAAAAAAAAAAAAAGAAGTTATTTCTTTAATTTGCTCATTATATCCTTTTTTACAGTGATATACATATATCATTTAAATATTTCATGTTATTTTATACACCAAATTTTTGTTCTGCCTCAGAAGTTTTAATAATACTTTTACTTACATTCTTAACAAACTTTTTTTTTACATTGCGATATTACATTTGATTTATGTACACAATTTGTGAATGACTTAAAAAAACCCACTCGCATCTCAGAACCACATTATATGGACCCTTCCCCTCCCCACCCCTTATCTGTACCCAGGAACACCTGCTTACTATATTGCATAATATAATAATATTATTTTATATTAAATTTTTCTCTCTTCTTCATGTGTTTTATAAAAGCAAGGCCTTTTTAGGTTTGCCATTTGTCTTGTGCATGAATTATTGAATCAGTAAGTCCCGTTTTGGACTAGGTTTTTAAAAAAATCCTATCTATTGTGAATGAAAGTTTGTTCCTTTGTTGTGTCACAAAAGTATGGTATTGCACTGCTTTTGATCATCGTGTTGGATATGAAAGGCCGATAACATATTACGTTCGTCATTAACGGAAACTCAAGGACGATATGTAAAAAATGAATTTGTTAAGCTAAAAATGTCACATTCCCTTTCATGTTTTTTAGAGGGACTTTTTTTCCATTACATAACTGAAAGTTTGAATTCATCATTTCTTATCGTATTGTTATATTGAATCTCTTAGTGAACCATTTGAGTGGCAGATGATCAAAACAATAATGATGCTGGAACCCAGGCGGACCTCCTCAGGGAGGATGGGAAGGGGGTGGGGGTAGGGGAGTGGGGGGGTAGAAAAGAGGCACAGGAGCAAAAAAGTTTGGTTTTCGCGGCAGGGGAACGTCAGGACAAGGTGGCCTGGAAAAAGATCATTTGAGACATTTAAACCCATACACCGGCAGGGAGAATGGAAACTGATAAAAAAAAAAAAGAAAGAAAGAAAGCATATCATCGAAATGAATGTCCACAGGCTACTACTGCATACCACCAGCGCCTCAGTTTCCTCATGACGGCATCAAATGGCAAAACTCAATGACAGGCAGTCGGCTAGTGACAGGGTGGGTCCTACCTTTCTCTTCATGTTTTCAGGTATGTATTATCTTGCTTTTCTCTCATAATTCTCTCAGAGATCACCGCATATGGTGGACGGGGTCAATTTCAGTGAAAGAAACAAACTAACAAAACTCAATGGCCGGGTGTATGACATGACAAGGTCAATTTTTTTACATCGATATTAACTTGATATTTTCTTTGTATTATATTTATTTACAATATAATTTACAATGTAATATAAAATATTGTATTTGTATTACGTTTCTTTTGTTTAATGTTTATTCTTTTTTTTTTTCTGTACATTTTGTTATTATTTCAAGTTCTTTCTCTGTTAAATCAAAAGAACAATTTCACATTTCTCTTGTCTCTGTTACATACAATGTTACATATACACAAAATTTTATAGATAAGGTAATGGTTTAAATTGCTTTTTTTAAGTATATAGAAATAATTTTTCACTTTTTGCAAATCGGCAATGGGACTTACAAAGTGCATAATATTCATACAAAATGTCGTTGATGATTGAAATGACCCAACAGTGGATGGAGGGAACATTGATCTGGTGTTGTTTTATAGCCTGTTTGGCATGTATACTTAAGACAAGTCATTTTTTAAATTCTATTTCAATCTATACTTAGTATATTTACTGTAGCTTAAAATTGTTTAAAAGACAACACATATATTATTTTACCTTTGTGTTATTAGCATTTGAGGTGTATTTATTATATGCTACCTTTTAATTCACTTATTTGAAAGATACTTTATATGATAAGTCATTTAAACAAATTCCATCTGAATCTATACTTAGTATTTTTACCCTAGCTTCAAATTTAAAAAAGAAGATAACACACATTATTTTACGTTTGTGTTATTAGCATTTGCATTTATTATATTTTACCTTTACTTCATTTATTTGAAAGATACTTTATATGTTTTTACGTACATTCCATCTATCATTGGAAGATGTGTTTATATTCATGTTTATTTCAGCCATGTATGTATTCCTTTAAACTATCAAAATCAATTCCATTTTGCGTGGAAGACGTTCTCTTGAAAGAATGTTCTCATATGCACATTCAGTTGGTAGACACTCTCTTTGTTACAATGAATAATGTTCAGCAAGTTTTATCTGAGTAAATTTTTAAATGATGTTTAGTGTTTCAAGTTCTTCTGATCTTTAGTTTATATAGAGTGGTGTAACGTCAACTCGGCTACCTAAAGACCTGAAGTAGAAGTCATGTAAAGAAAGGAACTTGTTTGTGCCAATAAATCATCCTATGGCATTGGAAGATATGTTAAAATAGTCCATCTTGTAATAAATATGACTAGCATGATTCATTTGTATAAACTGTGCATTTTGATTGGTTGATGCCAAGGAATGTCCCAAATTTTCCTTATAACATCAACACGACCACTGTACCATCAGCTTAGCTACATTTAACAGCAAAACAACCACCCACTTTAAGACAAAATACGATCACAACAGATACTTGTAAGTTGTTGTATGGAACAAACAACATTTATTTTTCTCGAAATGAGAGCTTTTATTGAAAAAAGAAGTTTTATTGAAAAAAAAGAACTTTTAACAGACCCATCAAACCAGAACTGACCAGCTGCACTGTTGTTATATAGCTGTTTTGCCATTACATCACTCTATGTACATGTAAAAGAAGAATACTTTTAAACAATTTCAAATATGTATATGTATATGAAGAATATTATAAAGCTGGTTGACATAATTGAAAAGTAAGGAGAATGTTTGAGGAAGAATCTATTTCAAGTCCAGCCGCTTGGCTTAGCACTGCCATCAGTTATTGTGAAGATGTAATAATGGAAAGAAAAACACTGTTCCCGGTTTTCCATGCTGGTGAAATGTTTGCATTATCATATATTTTTCTATGTATGCAGTGTGTTACATGCTGTGCAGCCAGTTTTGTATTTGCCACTGTGGGCCCTGAAATAATTGCTTTAGATTTATGATGAACGGATGTTGACCTGTGTACACACTTGTTTGCACACATCAGGCGCCTTGTGGGACTGTGAAGCATTTGCAGGCCAGCATCTCCCCAAATCATGGAGTGACATGGCATGTTGATGATGATCTGATGTTTCTTTAGTGTGAAGCAAAACAGGTGATGATAATTCACGGTACAGAACACTTAACTAGACTGTAACATGCATTTACCTCCATGCTGTTGCTGGTGCCCATTGTCATCTGGGTTGAGGGGGGAAAATGCGTGTTAAATGTCTTTCCAAATGAGCACAACGTAGGATCTAGGATTCAAACCCTGGACCTCATGATTCCAAGTCTGACAACCTAACCACTAGGCCATCAATGCCACCCATGTAAAAGAGCTTGGAAGTAAAGAATGATAATATACATGTAAAAAGTGAACATTGATTCTGCATTCCCATCTTCATATTAACAATTTGCTTACTTCAACGTTCCCAAGTTATTTAGACACAGACAACCTTCATGTAGATGCTCTGTTTTTATTGATCTCATTCAAGCACATTATAATTATTATTATAAAAATGGGCATTTCACATTTGTCCAATAGCATATCCTGAGAAGTATAACTGCCTCCACCAATATGGGGATCGTATAATTGGGCTCAGAAATGACTATGATATTTTTTACTGATGTAGTTTATGCTGTTTCCCTTTATCTATGACCTCTCTTTATTCCTTTCAAATATTTTTTATCTTGCTGTAACATACTTACCACTGGTGAGGTCACTGCATACGTTGGGTGTCGCTGTGTAAAGATGATACATTTTGGAAGTTCATCATTGTCCTTGACACATAAACTTTGGCTGTGTGAATATGATGAACACATTCTGAAGTTCAGCATCATCGTCGTCGCACTAGTTCCTGTTGTGTAAAGGCGTGAACACATTCTGAAGTTATCATCGTCCTCGTCATGGCTGGGTCATGGTTAAGGTTATGAGGTTAATGTCTACCTTTTCCAGGTTTCAGTGGCTGATTTCCAAACACCCAGAATCAGTTTCTGATCGTTTAAGTGGTGGCGTTGTCCCTGCAATTTGTTCAAGTTGCAGACTTGTGCTTTAATGTGAGAGCTGAGTTTTAATGAAAATAAAGACAGCAAAATGGACGAGAAAAGCAGACCAAAGACAAGAAAGCGAAACTGTAATGCCAGCTATATGTAGATTCCCATGACTGTATGCATGTAATTTTATCTTCTTCTCTTCACTGTCGATGGTACAATATGCTCTTTAACTTCTCTTTCACTATTTTTACGACACGATATCTTGTTTCCCTTGAAAATGTCTTCCTTTGCTGTGTAAGTGTAATGTCAGGAGAGTGCTTAGATGTGAACCAATTGTTTTTAGATAGTTTGCCAGTCTTACACATAATTTACGAAAATTGTTGCCATATGAGCTACATCCGTATTATTATGTATATATTACATTACGTATTATTATGTATATCATGTTACACAGTATTCACCTTAAATTCTCAATCTGAAGGCAGGTGTAAACCACGAAGCAAGTTAAGTAGTGAAGTTAAGTCTGTCAGAGACAGAATGTGCGATTTATTAACAAAGACATCTGCTCTTCATATGAAACGTAGATAATTGTAGAAAAGACAATGAATTAAGTATTACCAAAGGTGGTCATTGAGATATGTGAATTCAAGGGCAAGATGTTGTTATAATAGTGCAATGATTTAGAATTAATTAAAGGGGAAAAGTTTGGTATGTAACTATTATGTAAAGTCAACAAATTCCTATACAGTGATCTTCACTTAAGTGTGCACCCGCATATCAGACAGGTTCACAATTCAGCTTCTTATTTAAGATAACACAATTATTTTTTAATATTATTACGTAATCAATTAAATGAAGAATAAGCAAGTGATTAAATAAGTAAATAAAAATAATACGAAAAAGAAAGAAAGAAAGAAGGAAAAAAACAGAAAAAGCAATAGGGTAAACTAACAAAAGAAGTTTAAAAACACCAATGTTATAATGAATCTGTCAGTGTTTAGATTGCAAATCCCAGAAACCTCGTCAGCTCAAGAATTGAAATAAAAAAAGAAAAGAAATGAGAAAAAAAAACAAAACAAAACAACCCACCCATCTGAGTTAATTGGATGCCAAAACCAATTGATTTTTTATAACTTTTTACACAGATGTAATACTTACTTTGGTGTGTTCTGGGGTATGCCATTTGCATTCTTTCATAAGATTACCCCGGATATAGGTACCCCTAAATAAAAGTTGTTTGTCATTGGTTAACGTAGTATATCTCTCAGGCTAACATTTTTGCAATAAGGGAATTATAATATCTTAGATTTCTTTTGGCTTTTTTTTTACCTTCCTTTTACACTAGCCTATCACTATATCAGTATCATCTAGCTACACAGTAGACATTCCTGTAATTATATTATTATTATTATTATTATTATTATTATTATGTGTTAATGAATGTGTTGATTTAGTGTTTTAACCACTAGAAGCTTTGCAATTGACAACTTTCTCTTTTGTCACATTACGACACCTTAAATACTCCTTACTGTATTCACTCTTTTAAATAAAGCACTTGAGCAAAAGAACCATGGTTATGTTCACTTTAAAAAAAAGTTAAGTTTCACATATTGTGGTTTGATTGTCATATCATGTCTTGTTTGCTGGCAACATACAGTATAATGATTTTAAGGAAATTATTTTATTTACCTATCTATTGATCTATCTATTGATCTATCTATCTATTTATCTATCTATCTATCTATCTATCTATCTATCTATCTATCTATCTATCTATCTATCTATCTATCTATCTATCTATCTATCTATCTATATATCTATCTATCTATCTATCTAGCTAGCTAGCTATGTATCTAGCTTATTGATATATCCAACTATCTATCTACCTATTTATCAATCTATCTATCTATTTACCTATCTCTCTCTATCTCTATCTATCTATCTATCTATCTATCTATCTATCTATTTATCTATCTATCTACTATACATCAATCTATATATCTATTTACCTATATATCTATATATCTATCAATCGATCTATCTATCTATCTATCTATCTATCTATCTAACTATCTATCTATTTACCTATCTATCTATCTATCTATCAATCTATCTATCTATTTACCTATCTATCAATCTATCTATCAATCTATCTTTATCTATCTATCTATCTATGTATCTATCTATCTATCAATCTATCTATATACCTATCTATCTATTTATCTTTCTATCTATCTATCTGTCTACCTATCTATCTATCTATCTATCTATCTATCTATCTATCTATCTATCTATCTATCTATCTATCTATCTGTCTATCTATTTATCTATCTATAAATCTATCTATATATTTACCTATCTATCTATCTATTTAGCTATCTATCTATTTATCAATCTATCTACTATCTATCAATTTATCTTATCTATTTACCTATTTGTCTATCAATCTATATATCTATTTAGCTATTAGCTATCTATTTATCAATCAATATATTTATCTATCTATCTATCAATCAATTTATCTATCTATTATCTATCTATCAATCAATTTATCTATCTATTATCTATCTATCAATCTATCACGGGCGGTTGGCAGATGCTACAACATACTGGTAGGTCCTACGTCTTTTCTTTTTACTCTTTCACTTATCTTTTGTCTTGCTATTTCCTCTTAATTCACCAAGAGATCACCATGATGGTGGACAGGGTAGATTTCAATAACGCAAACAATATATCTATCAATCAATTTTATTCATCTATCTATCTATCTAGCTATCTATCTATATATCTATCTATCTATCTATCTATACCTATCTATCTACCTACCTATCCTATATATATACATATCTATATATCTATATATATATATTTATCTATTTATATACATATCTATATCTATGTCTCTATATATTTCTATCTATCTATCTATCTATCTATCTACCTATCTACCTATCTATCTACCTATATATCTATATCTATATTTATCTACCAATCTATCTATCTATCTATCTATCTATCTATCTATATATTTGTCTATCTATCTATCTATCTATTCTATATCTATCTATCTACCTATCTATTAATCTATCTATCTATCTATTCCTACCTATCTATCTATCTATCCTATCTATTTATCTGTATATCTATCTACCTATCTATCTACCTATCTAGCTATCTATATATCTACTTATCTATCTACCTATCTATCTACTTATCTACCTATCTGCCTATCTATCTACTTATCTATCTGTCTATCTATCTTATCTATCTATCTATCTATCTATCTATCTATTTATCTATCTATCTATCAATCTACTCTATATATCTATCTATCTATCTATCTATCTATCTATCTATCTATCTATCTATCTATCTATCTATCTATCTATCTATCTATCTATCTATCTATCTATCT
>JAXRKP010000286.1:0-2500 GCA_037039925.1 Doris montereyensis
AAGAAGAAGAAGAAGAAGAAGAAGAAGAGAAGGAGGAGAAGAGGAAGAGGAGGAAGGAGAAGACGATGACGACGACGACGACGACGACGACGACGACGACGACCTTATTTTCATATTTTTATTTCATTCTAGATCTGAACCTTCCACTCTCGCTCATTCTTCACACCCCCCTCTGTTACGTTTCTTATCATCACTGTCTTTTTCTGTCTTTCTCCTTTATGTTTTTCTTCTGACATCACATTGTGTGATGCCGGAAATATTTCTGAATGTATTTCCTCGTTTGTTGTCTGACGAGGGGTTATACCTGAAACGTCACGTGTTTGTTTTGTCTTTATTAGTGGAGTTGTCACTTGTATATATTCAACCTTTGACTTCACTCCACTGTGGCTCATCGTATTATTATTATAGACGTGACTTTCAAACCAAATGGCAACATTTTTCAAGTTTATCATAGTCTATGCCAGCGCAAGCTCTCAACAACTGTTTACATTTCCACTCTTTCACACGTAAAAAAAACAGCCCGATGCTTTTACATTGCTGACATCCACCCTTTCTCTTTTGCCCCTCTCAAAACACACACACACACACACACACACACACACACATATCGTGAAGACGTGAACTCTCACACTCACTCACGTGCACCTTACATCGCGCATCTAAAAATGCATTGTGCGCGTATGATTGAAACCAAAAACTTACATGATTTACACGTTGTACGTATGAAGAATGGGCACGCGCGCTTCCTTCGTCGCCCCATGCTTTTGGCTTACTGCATGGAGGCACTATTGTGCTCCACCCAAGTCGGCAAGACATGTAGCTCTACGTGTACTGAATTTCTGCTCTTGTTCTTCGTGAGTGCGCGGCAGTGCGTGGCCCATTCGAGGCAGGGATTCCTACTTTCGCTCGATAATGATATATTTGCTCACCTACCTTTATTCCCGGATATATAATCTCATTATCATCGAACTCTACCAATATCGTTCTTGGGTGGATAATGAAAACCAGTGTATATTCAATAATAATTCGTGATTATACTATTATCTTGTTATTATTTTTCTAAAAACATATTGTTCAAAGTGTTTGAAGACGAGAAAAAGAAAAGAATGATAATGATCATGCTGTCGGTTGAAAACGACAGTAATAACGATAAAGAGAATAATGATTATAGTAAAGGAAATGATAATTCTACTTGCATTTATGATCATGATAAAAATTGCGTAATAATATCAACTCTGATGATAGTATTCATGAGAATAATGATATAATATTATTATAATAATGATAATAATACGAAAGAAAAAGAGAACGAAAAAAGAAGAAGATGAAGAAGAAGAAAAAAGAAGAAAAAGAAGAAGAAGAAGAAGAAGAAGAAGAAGAAGAAGAAGAAGAAGAAGAAGAAGAAGAAGAAGAAGAAGAAGAAGAAGAAGAAGAAGAAGAAGAAGAAGAAGAAGAAGAAGAAGAAGAAGAAGAAGAAGAAGAAGAAGAAGAAGAAGAAGAAGAAGAAGAAGGAGAAGGAGAAGAAGAAGGAGAAGGAGAAGAAGAAGGAGAAGAGAAGAAGAAGCATAATAATAACAGTAACAATAAGAAAAAAATACTATAAATAATAATAATAATAATAATAATAATAATAATAATAATAATAATAATAATAATAATAATAATAATAATAATAGTAATAATAATAGCAATAAATATAATTATAACGATGATGATGAGAGTAATACTAATATCAGAACAAAAGTGATAATAAACATTATGAACGTATGTTCGACCAAAGCTCATCCAATCAGTTCAATGAAATAGAGACTATGAGTATATCCCTGAACTATGTGACAGATAGAATCGATACAATGTGATTTACCAAGTACTGAAGATCATCTCACAGGATAGATTATGAAATTGATTGAATGGAATAATATTATGATTGATTTTCTAAAGGATGATCGTTCGTGAAAATTTTACGTTTTCATATTTTTCAAACAATTGATATTGGTCAATAGTAATTATATCTTGAAACTAATAGACCCGTTCGAGTTGAAAATTCTTTTCGGTCAACCTGGAAGATGAAATTCAATCATTTGAAGAGGGGAAGCGAGATCAGTTACTGCTGTCGCAGTTCAGCTTCTAAGGTTGCTGCAAGAATGACATTCATGTACGGGGTAATATTTGTCTCAGTGTTGGCCCAAACGGATACAGAGGATATGGATGATCTCGACCCAAACTGGATTAATAATTACGATCCTTGGGAAAATCCACCGTGTCCCGATTGGAATCCATGGGGTAAGTAACAGTGTGTCTGTCGGGTTTAGCTTTTATAATACAATCTTAGTCAAATTATACATGGACATATTGTATTTGAACGAAATAATACAATAATTCAAACTTGTTGACTCTTCTTATCATCCGCGTCAATTTGAATATATATCTCTCTCTCTCTCTCTCTCTCTCTCTCTCTCTCTCTCTCTCTCTCTCTCTCTCTCTCTCTCTCTCTCTCTCT
>JAXRKP010000286.1:7500-45000 GCA_037039925.1 Doris montereyensis
TAGGTAGTAGTAGTAGGTAGTAGTAGTAGTAGTAGTTAGTAGTTAGTAGTAGTAGTAGTAGTAGGTAGATAGTAAGTAGTATGTCGTAAGGTAGTAGTACTGGATGCTGTGTGGATAGTAGTAGTAGTAGTTGTAGTAGTAGAAGTATGTAAGTAGTATGTAATAGTAGTTAGTAGGCAGTAGTAGTAGTCTGTGAGTACTAGTACCGATTGGATAGTGAGTAGTAGTAGTAGTGAGTAGTAGTAGTAGTAGTTAGTAAGTAGTAATAGTAGTAGTCGTAGTAGTAGTAGTAGCTAGTAGAAGGTAGTAGTTAGTAGTAGTAGTAGTAGTATAGTAGTAGTAGTAAGTAGTTAGTAAGTAAGTAGTAGTAGTAGATGATGTAGTACTGGTGCTGGTGATAGTTTAAGTTAGTAGTAGTTGTTGTAGTTGAAGTTAGTAATAGTAGTTTGTACTAGTAGAAGTAGTTAGTAGGTAGTAGTAGTAGTGGTGGGTAGAGTAGTAGTTAGTGGTATGTAGTAGTAGTGGTAGTTAGTTAGTAGTAGGTAGTAGTAGTAGTAGTCAAGTAAGTAGTAGTAGTAGTAGATAGTAGTGAGTGGTAGTAGTAGTAGTAGTGGTGGTAGTAGTAGTAGTAGTGGTAGTAGTGAGTAGTAGTTAGTAGTAGTAGTATGTTAGTAGTAGTAGTAGTAGTAGTAGTGGTGGGAGTAGTAGTTAGTGGTAGTAGTGGTAGTGGTTAAGCTAGTAGTGTGTAGTTAGTAGTAGTTGTGAGCAGTAGTATGTAAACCTTACTTTGTTGTGTGTACTCCTACTGTTGAGCAAGTATGCACGTTTTCAAGATTACGGTTTCCGCATAAAATTCTGATTTAATGTTATATAATTTTATATATAGATTCTTACTATCAATCAGATGCCCTGAAGGATGGACAGGTCTCCGCTGCCAGCAGATAATGTGATTTCTTTGAGTAGAAAGTGTGTTTGTTGGCACCTGGGTTTTTTAAATTTCATTTTTTATTTTACAAATGGACTATTAATGTTATCGATTTGAATCAAATTAATTTTTTCATTTCAGGTCAAATAATGAATACTTTTTGGATGTAGTTTGTAACCTGTCATTAGCAACTTTCTTTGGCACTTTTCTTATACTAATCATTTGAGGTGGCTGAAATAGAGAGGGAGAAATAGATAGAAAGAGAAAGAGAGAGAGAGAGAGAGAAGAGAGAAAGAAAGAAGAGAGAGAGAGAGAGAGAAGAAGAAGAAGAAGAGAGAAAAGAAGAAGAAGAAGAAGAAAAAGAAAGAAGAGAAAGAAAGAGAGGAAAGAAGGAAGAAGAAGACAGACAGACAGACAGACAGAGAGACAGAGAGAGAGAGAGAGAAAGAAAGAAGAAAAGAAGAAGAAGAAGAAGAAGAAGAAGAAGAAGAAGAAGAAGAAGAAGAAGAAAGAAGAAGAAGAAAGAAGAAGAAGAAAGAATTTCAAACAAATCATTTGGGACAACAACATTAATAATGATATTGAAACCTACATAGGAACAAAAGGCAGAGACAGCTACAAAAAGGAATAAACAGGAAAAAATATGGACACCATGGGGATTCCAGGCCCGCAACCTCTGCATCGGCACCCATCGCCTCGCCAAAACGAGAGAGCGCTACCAACCAATAGCGCGGCGATGGATACCGACGCAGAGGTCACGAGATCAATCTCCCATGGTGTCCAAATCTTTTCCTGTCTTTTCTGGTATTTGTCTCGTCCTTGTTCTCAGGTGGCTTTAATATTATTTACAGTCTTATCCTTCACTCTCGACAATGCCCCTTGCCTCACTCTTTGCCTTCGGGCAACGCCAGATGTTATTAAAATTGGGATGATTGGCCTTACAAACACTATGACGTCATCAAGGGATCAGTATGCCGACATTCAGAAGCATTTACTGTTAGAAGTGTGCTGAAAACAGGCTCTGCCAAGAAGATCCGTTTGTTTGTTTGCCAAGCAGTTCAACATTGACACTGAAACTAGAAGAAAAAAGAACAGAATTTGCCATCTGAACAGACTATTCACAACTGGGTTTTGAAAAGGTTTGATTCCGTTCAAAAACAAGACTCACGACAGGTAAATAATTTTAAAGGCTTGGTTCCGTTGAGAACAAGAACCGACGGGTAAATAATTTTGAAAGGTTTGATTCCGTTGAAACAAGAAATCATCGACAATCAGAGACAAGAGAAATTCACAGCGGGCGACCTCACCACATCACACGCATGAAAAGATTGAATCTGTTCTTAAATCAGTGACCATACCATACTACCCAGGAAATCGATCTGTCGTCGAAGCGAAGAATTGGAAATTCCACGTGAGTCATGACGTTTGATCAGGAAAGATGATTTGAATATGAAAACCGTGTGTCATTCAAACTCATCAACGTCTACGTGTTTGGACGCAAAAGAAAGGTGCGGGTGTGCAGATGGTTTATCGGTGAAATTAAGCAAAATTAATATTTCATTCAGGAATTTTGGAATTTTCTGACGAGGCCCACTTTTATACATGGGTACGCAAATAACAGAACAAAATTTTCAGTACATCTAAGCCAGAGGAGGTTGTTGAAACCGGACTGCATGATCAACGGATCCATGAGGATCCCAGCAGAGGCTATCATTTAGGGCGTCATCGGTCCTTTTGTTTTCGTGGACGACGAACTTAACACTGTCACATTAAGATTTTATCGATGTCTTTGGAAAAATCTGGATCGGGTCAGGCATGAAAGAAAAAGCATTCGATGGTTTCAACAAGATGGAGAAACACCCCACACTTCTAAAACGGCTCTTTGGATTATTGAACATTTCAAAAACAGAGTAGTCAGTCGCAAATCTGAGCATCACTGGGCCAGTCCTGATCTTAATCCTCTTGGCTTTTATGTTTGGAGCTATCTAAAGGACAAGATGTATGGTATGAGTTTTGACAATATCCAATGACTGAAAGGGACCATTGCAACCAACGATAGAATGATTCCTCGGATCCCTGAACACACAAACCACAATTTTGTACGACGACGACTTAGTACGTTCAAGTTTGGGTTTTTTCTTTTTCTTTTTTCTTTTCTTTCCTTTTTTAATAGATTACTTCAAATTCTATACACGTGCTTTTTTTTGTTAATGTGAATCGATGGCATATAGTAAAGATGTCATAGTTTTATGATTCTGATTTGTATCTTCAAATCATAATTGTGTTTCATTTGATCATAAAGTCAGCATTTTCATTGTCACTTAAAAGTTAAAAATGTCTTGTTTATAGTTTGGAGGAGGATGGAGGGTTATTGGACATGAAGTCATTTTAAAAAGAAAAATTATCATGAACCTTTAATTTATTCATTAGATTTCAATAACTGTTGAGTTTTTAATAACTATACAGTCTGTGACCTAGTATTGCTCCTCATTTTCAAACTGCTTTGATCTAGCAAAAGATAAACACAAACCATATGGTTAGTAGTAAACAAGAGGCACAACAATAATAAATAACACAACTCTATGCTTGTATGAAGTGGGTCAGATGCTATACAGAACAAGCGAAAACGTAACTTACTGAAAGGAGTAACCTAATGCTTTGCCCTAACAATCTGCGTCATCCATATTCTTACTCAGTTTCCTTTTGTTACCTGTTTCTTTTCTTGATGAATTTCTGAAGCTGAATTATTTGTTCGTTTTACTTTTCCCTATTTCATTTATATATATATATATATATATATATATATATATATATATATATATATATATATATATATATATATATATATATATATATATATATATATATATATATATATATATATATGGTCCTTACAACTGGAGAGTTCATATGAAAGCACAATATTTGAGTTAAAAAAGATCAGCCCAATTCAAAAAAGAAAATAATTGATTTAAAAGCTAAATCCAAGTGAAATCCAGTCACTAGTTATTTCTAAATTTGGAATTTTGCCACTAAGCCCTGTCTATCATAACTTGTAGAACACTTTCATGTTTCTTTTTTTTTATTATTTCCGTTCTTCGTTCCTAGGATTGGGAACTTCTAAACAAGGAAGTATTGTCTGATCTCCCATTTCCAAAAGGCATTCAATACACATTTAAAAACTAACCTTGCAATATAAGAGAATCGTATTGCTGTAGTTTAGCACCATTTTTTCTTTTATTTGTTCGATGATAGACGTTACATAACTTAATATGCTCATGGCCATGTTAGTAGAATAACAAGAGGAGTGTGGGCTGTTCCAATTCTGCTTCGGAGCCAGTATATATTTAAATCATTTTTATGAAATTATTACCTTTAATATTTTCGTTTTGTGGCTTCTCTTTCTCACTCTTCCTTACTATTTGTCTGTTCCACAATAGTTCCTTCTGTGTGTCCGTTCACCCTTATGATACATCTCTGTCTCTCTCACTCTCTTCTGTGTCCGTTCACCTCTCTCTCTCTCTTCTCTCTTTTGGCGATACATCTCTCACTTCTCTCTCTCTCTCTCTCTCTCTCTCTCTCTCTCTCTCTCTCTCTCTCTCTCTCTCTCTCTCTCTCTCTCTCTCTTTCTTTCTCTCTCTCTCGTCTCTTCTCTCCTCTCTCTCTCCCTCACTCTCTCTCTCACTCTCTCTCTCCCTCACTCCTCTCTCTCTCTCTCTCTCTCTCTCTCTCTCTCTCTCTCTCTCTCTCTCTCTCTCTCTCTCTCTCTCTCCCCTCTCCCCCTCTCCTTTCTCTCTCTCTCTCTCTCTTTCTCTCCTCGTCCTCTCAGCTCCTTCACTCTCCTCCTCCTCTCTCTCTCTCTCTCTCTCTCTCTCTCTCTCCCCCTCCTCTTCTCTCCTCTCTCCTCCCCCTCTCCCCCCTCTCCCCCTCTCCCTTTCTCTCTCTCTCGTCATCTCTCTCTCTCCTCTCTCTCCTCCTCTCTCACTGCTCTCTCTCTCTCTCTCTCTTCATCTCTCTCGCTCTCTCCTCTCTCTCTCTCGCTCTCCTCTCTCTCTTCTCTCTCTCTCTCTCCCTCCTCCTACTCTCTCTCTCCTCTCTCTCCTCTCTCTCTCTCTCCTCTCCGTGTATATCATATATATGTATATATCTCATATATATATTTATATATATGATATACATGTATATATGTATATATATATATATAATATTTATGTATATATAGTATCCTATATAATATATATATATCAAATATATATATATATATATATATATATATATATATATATATATATATTGGCAAATGATATAATAGACAGAAAATAATATATTATACTATCCATTTCTATCTATTTATTCATTTACAAATTTTTCCAATCTAAATATCTATTTATCTATATGTCTCCCTAACTACATATCGATTTATCTATATATACATATATCTATGTATATTTTTAAACTCTGCCTATGTTTCTATATATCTATCTTTGCTTCCTATCATATTCTTTTATCAACATATCTATTCTTTTTCCCCCACCTTTAGCCAAAACGTTTTACAATATTTCAATCTTGTCTTTCTGTTTATGCAACTAACTGTGAATAAAACAACAACGTGTCACTTATATTGCTGTGTTGTAAATGCACAAGATGATACGCTCTATATTACACATTCCTTTATCAATACATTCCCCATTTCAACATATATAATCTCATAGATTACTTTTTTAACTAATGAATGCATTGAGTCATGAAGAAGAATGCCGTCTACAAGTTAACACATCAGGCATGAAAGCCACATACATTTCCATAAAGTAAAAAGGATTGTATCAAATACATACAAACGAACCGAGAGATGTAAAGACACCCAACAATCAAAACAATCCAAAGATGTGACAATCTCTCTATTCCTTTGTATTGCATTATTTTCCTCATGTAGAATAGAGAGCTTAAGGCTCCATCACTCTTTGTACCACAAGACCACCATAAAACATTCCATTACTTTGCCCCCCCCCCCTTTTCCTAATCTATAACACTGTTTTCATTCAAATGTTGTTTTTCACATTCTCATGTGGCTTGATTTCCTTCATTACTATTTGCAATAATTACTTCTCAAACTTGTCTTTGAGATTTATTTATCAAGTAACAATGAGAGAAAGCTTTCTTTTTCCCTTTTGGTATGCATAGAAAAGAATAAAGACTTGAGACAATGAGGGGGAAATATCTTAAATTGATGATAATTGAGTAGAAAATGAAAGTAAAGGTTAACTATGGTTAAGACTGCTTATACAATGTAATAAGAATTTTAGTATCTAACTGATAATTTGGTGTCTATCGCTTGTGCTATGGAAATATGATTTCTTAAAGATAAGAAGAGATACAAGATTCGTTGTTGATTTCTTTATATATATATATATATATATGTGTTATATTATTTTGTCTCTTACAGTAAAGACAGCGGGCATTGCAACAGGCGTTGTTGCTGCTGTCATCATCATCACCATCATCATTGTTTATCTCATTATCAAAAGAAGGTAAGAAGAATATTAAATTAAACCCCTTTAACCTAAAAGACAATTAACGATAACATTTTTGTAGAGAACTATACCATAATACGAGTGAAATTTTAGGTTGTCATAAACTTTGTAAAAAAGAAAAGAGAAAAGCTATATACGAGTCAGCAACAAAGAAAAGAGAACAGAACAGAAAAATGATTGGGTGGACCCACCCTTCGTCAGCAACAAAGACAGACATAGACAACATTACAGAACAATCAAATTGTAGGGGGACTCACCCTTCAAAGTCAGCAACAAAAGACAGACATAGACAACATTACAGAACAATCAAATAGACAACATTACAGAACAATCAAATTGTAGGGGGACCCACCCTTCGTCAGCAACAAAGAAAGACATAGTATTTTCTCCTCTTCTAGAATCATTTTTATAAAAACTACACAGGCAAAACACAAATGAATACTATCAGAATTTTTCCTGCCTCTGCAAAAGAATTGTAATCTGCAGGCCCTATTCTCTCTTTACTTTTGTCATTGAACAGGAATCTTTAACCATTCAGGGGCTTTTAATAAATATATGTAAGGTGTTTTAATAAATATCTCTATGTATCATGAATTAAGAACAGGTAAGGAAGAAAGAGGGATGTGGTGAAAAACTAAATCTTCCAGATGACAAATGAAGGAAACTCTCACTCATGTGAACACATTTCAGCTTAAGTAGTTTCCCTTCCAATTACGTTTTATCCTTTCTCCTGCTGTTGTCATCGGCCTATTGACATGAATAAAATGTTTCTGGCCTTTTCATCTTTTTCACCTTCCCCTTGCAAAGCTGGAGGGGTATCAATCAGTGTTTATACCTGAGTATGCAGGAGGAAGCCACAATTTTGAAATTTGGTGCAGAGAAATGCATTTCTCTATATAGCCACCAACCTCAAAACTGCCTTTCATCATGTCCAGACTGTTGGTTGGATTGTTTTTCCTTTGAGAAGAAGGAACTTCGTTACAGCTCTCATTTCAATTATCTCAATTATGTCACCAAAAATAACAAAAGTTACTTACAAGGGCATTGCTAAATATTCTGGTGTACCACCTAAACTACTGATCAGACAATCACAATTTGTGTTGTGCATTTTTACCTTTAATGTATCTTCAACCTGTGCAATTTTCTAGTTAGAGCACTCTTCCTCCATACTAAGGTGGAAAACAAATGTATTGATATTCCATTGTACATTGACAAAATGACTTCCTCTAATAATTTTGTTGTTTCTGTATTTGATTCATTCTTTCAGAAATATGCGCAAGAAAAGACATGAGGAAAGAAATCAAGCTAATGGTCATGTGTGTAAGAGTTTAATACAAGAGGGGGTAAGTTCTATGAAAAACAAATTTTACCACAAATTAATATAACTAGTTCATCAATTTGTCTAAGTTTAAGCTCAAATAAAAAGTGGTTAGGGCTGTCAGACCTGGGATCATGGGTTACTAGATCCAAAGGTGTGTTCCATAGGAAAGACACTTAACATGCATTTCCTCTCTCGGTCCAGGTGCAATTGGGTACTGGTGTCACCTCAGAAGGAAAACATGTGACAAACTTAAGTTTTGTCCAGGAGATGATTATTACCTGTTCCACTTCATTCTATAGAAACTGAAATAAACTCTGGCACTATTATGGCCTTGAATGAACTTCAGGTGAAAAGAAATGCTCTATGAGAATGGAAGGTGGGGAACTTGAGAACTATGGCATGTCTTCACTTCAATTTAACTTCATATTTAAACTGAACATTTGATTGTGCTTTATCATTTTTGTGACTATGCTGAAATTATGTTAATCTTTATCCTCAAAACTTGGAAATAAATCAAAGAATCATGATGAAAACTCTTTTCTTTCCAGACTGTTGTTGAATACCCCACCATATGACTACACAGCCAATGAAAAATCTGAGACAAATGTGTGACAGACACTGAAGTAATATTCAGCGCCACTATACTCCCAGAAACATTCAGTCATTGGTGCTTAGTCTCATTCCTCCTATAAGCGTCTGTGACATAACAAGACTGTAGTACAATGGCTCACTCCATTAAAATACGTTTGCCTTCAGGGGTGGGAAGACATTCTCAAACATGGATTATGAATGCACGATGGATTTTCAACAAGCTTTGTGTGACTTTTTTATGATATCTCATCTAGATCTAGGTCATGACTGAACCTGCTGAATGCACATTTCGCATCAAGGAAATACATTGCTTGATTCCTCATTGCTCATTAAATTTCAAATATCAGTCATTATCAAGGAGATAAAGTCATTGTTGGACAAGTGCTATGCTGTCATTTTGCCATATTGAGTCTTTCATTTGAAAGGTTTCTCTATATCAAGGCAGGATGCATTGAATCTGTGAAAAAGTGGTGTACTTACTGTTATGTTACATATTTGTTGGCGATGATAACATATCATAAGCATGTTAAGATCACATACGATCGGATCAAAGCAGTAAAACATGCATAATTTTAGATGGGTCACAAGACTCCTGTGATAAAAGTGTCATCGCAATTGTAAGAAAACTATTGACTTCTCATTCTGGCTAGTTCTTCAGCCTTATGACTAAGGCTTTACAAGAGTTGAGGAATGTCACATCAAAAGTATACCTGACTGATCCTTATGGAATCTTTGTTTAAATCAAAGAAACTGTCCGTGTCACAATTAGTTTTGTAATCATGTCTGCATGCTGTTTCCATTCTATTTTAATTAGATCTATATTTTGTCATAATTTCACTTAAAGATAAAATTATATCGTATTTTTTGTTAATATTTATATTGGTTTCAATTTTGTTGATATTTTCTATGCCGATATTTGCAAAATGACAAATATATGGGTACCTAAACTCTGATACTCTAAGACCCATAAGATTATGCAACCTATCCTACAGCATCTAATGATTGCCTATGTCTGTTTGTACAGTCTCATATTTATTATTTTGACACCATTCCGTGCAATCACCCGGAAGTTTTAACATACTTTGAAACTGTTGCATGTTGGGTTTATAAATTAAACGTCATGAAATGAATCAAGCAACTAGCATGTCATGGTTAATCTCATCATAAGCCGTATGGTGAGGAAAGGAAGTTGTTTATACTTTCTAGAGACCTTTAGATGAAGAATAGGAGCTCAAGTAATAAAAAGTGAAGTTTTGACTCACTCACGTATTTAGGTATCCAATGAAATCATCAGCTCCTTAAATTTTAGTGGCTTTCAGATCATGAATATAAAAAGATAAATATAATATCCCTTTTTCAATATTTTAAAAAATCTTAATTTCATCAAAAGATGTTCCTCAGAAAAGTTTTAGCTTTTAAACTAGCATTTATCATTACAAGTTATATAAAAACAAATTAGGCATTTTCATGACTTTAATTTTCACTTAAGAAAAGTATATTGATATTTTAAATATGTCAAGAATACATACATAATATGTGCATAAAAGTCAAGATTTTCTGAAAGTTTCAAATAGAAAATAAATTTATTTTAAATACAATTCACACTACATGTAAAAAGTTCACTTTTAAATCTCAACTTCTGCTCCTTGAGGCTTTAAATGAAGAAAATGAATAATCTTATTTCATCATGTGGGCCTGTTATTTAGGTTCCTTATATTCATATGACATTGTTTTTCTTTTTAAACATGCACAAGTTATGTTTCTTTTCAATGGACCTAAGTACCAATCATGAGGATTGCATCAATCTCTGCTTCACAATGTGAATGCAATATGATTTATGTGTACACAAAGGACATGCTGAGCATTTTATAACTTAATGAATGCTATGAGATACTTTTTGTCACAAATATATTTAAATAGATTAGAGTTTGAACATCAAGCTGATATGCATGTCAATGATGAAAGTCACAAAACCTTGTAAGTTTTTAAAAAATTAGAAGCTTTGAGGGGATGAAAAGAAAACACTTTTGTTGTACTTGTTTTCTTAGGATTTTTCAGTTGTTTTTTGTTTTTGTTTTATGTTTTGGGGAAAAAGGGGGTTGGAGTGAGGGTTTGGTTTTGATTTTGGTTTGGTTTTTAGAGGGAAGGGGTCTGCTGTGAAGGTCACATAACTTTGTGATTCACGGATGTAAAAGATGGCAAACAGTTTTTCATCATTTGATCTTTCATTTAATTTAGACATTTGTTCTTGATCAGGGCTATGTTGACACATAAGAAATTAATTGTTCCTTGTTCTCTGTTATCGATTTTTCAAAATCTAACTTAATTTCTGACTTACACAGCTTGTGACATTCACTATTGAGTAGTAATTTAACTTCAAGTCTTACGTTTGAAATATAAACTTTTTTTTTACAAATCTTGACTTTTCACTTAATTTTGATTTTAAGGGAAACCAGTAGAAATGTAACACATTTAAGAAAAACATTTCTCAAATTCAAAATCATTTGGTAAGGCAAATCATAATCATTAAATAGGTATTGGCTGTGTTGATCAGCAAATATATTGTAATATAATATAATAATACACTTTTCTTGCTTGTTTATTGTTTTTGTTTGGGGAAAAGAGGGGATTGAGGGGAGGGGGTGGGAAAGTTTTTGCTTTTATTGTTGTTTTTTGGTATCTTTTATTTTTCTCAAGGTAGTAGGGGAGGGGGGGTAAGAATTTTGGATTTTTTTATTGTATTGGGTTTTTTATTCGGATTTTAATTTGGTAGGAGGATTTGAGAAATAGTATTGTTGGCTTTTTGTTTCTGTTATTGTTAACACCTGTGTCACCTTTTGTTTTATTTTAAGAGAAGAGGAAGATGGTAGGGACATTTTGTTTTCCTTTATAACATTACATGCACACTTTATAAAAAGTATTTTCGCCAGAAATGTCTATGTAATTTTGCATTGTTATCAAGAGGAAAAACTGATACATAAACAAAGGCTTTTATGTCAAATATGATTTTCAATGTTATTTCATCTTGCATATGGAATATTAATGGATCCTATTATTAAAGCTACCCTTATGCACAATACGATTAAGAAATTGTACTAATGTCAGGTTTCATTAATTGGCTTACTTATTTGGGGAAAAAGGGGGGAATGTTCAGGGGTTTTTTTAAAGGGACTAAAAGGAGTAGGATTTTTTGTTTCGTTTGCCTTTATTTATAGGTTATTTAGGAGCTGGTTTTTTTCTTTGTTTGATTGAGGTGGGAAAAAAATGTGGGGAAGGTTGGGGGGGATTTATTTTCCTTTACACATCCAGTTTATGAAAATAATTTTCCCAGATGCTCTTAGAATGTCATTTCATCTTGCCTATGGTGTATCAATATTTCATGTTATCAAAGCTACTCACGTGTGCAGTATACTTGTGAAATGTCTGCAATTCATTTAAGTCACCATGAAAACAAATTCACATTGCATTGGGATGAGATTTGATAAAAAAGAAATTTGAAAAATCATTGAACAAAGGGAGAAAATAATCTCAAATGTTTGATGTATAAGCTTATGAGTGCATTTATGTTCACAAGGTAGCATGCATGGGGAAATGTATGGTAGAGATATTATGACAGTAATTATGTTATTAAATTGGACACATACATGTGTAGTATGGTATGAACCAGCTTCTACTAAAAAGGCTCCAAAATTTCTCTTTTGCTTTTTTGTTTCTCTACAATGAAATGTTTGATGAATACTTGATCATTTCTCTTTCATTTCACATCAAAATGAAGAAATTTGTTCCTGTCATTTTTTTTTTATCAAATGCACTATAATAAATTTTCATTTCACTGTACAATAATTCTGAAAAAGGTAATTATACTGTGAAAAGTGTATATTATATTAGGAAAAGAAAAGTTAACTCATATTCTGTTCATTTTTGTACAAGTTTTGCAAATTTACTTTTATATTTAGGTGTGACTTTTTAAAATGATGGTCTTGCATATTTTCAATTCTTGTCAATGTTTGTGTATGTGTATATAAAAATTAGTTTGTTAAATAGCATTTCTTAATTGGCATAGAATTGATTATTTCAATTTCATTTTTTTTGTAAAGGTTTTATTGCATGTCTGTGTTGTTTGTGTGTATGTATGTGTTGTGAGACAATATGTGGAATAATTATTTTTAAAACTGACCAATGAAAACAAAACATTTTCAAATAATAAAAATCATTGTGCATTTTATTTAACTATACGAATTAGACTTATATAATGTAACATACTTTTCATCAATAGGTTTAAAAGGGGTGCAAAATTCAAGAAAATGTTTTACAATAAATCAGACTTAAAAGGACGAGGATTTTGAGACACAACAGATATTAAAAATCATAAAACAAAGTTTTTTTTTAATGAAAATGTATTCTAATATGTGATGGGTGACTTTTCACATTCATTCTCCTGATGCCTTCTTCTTAAACTAGCAGGAAGTCTACTAAATGTATAATAATGTAATATTAATTATCATTGATGCATATTACCTGTTATTCACTTATGCCACATACATAAAATATTTGAAACAAAGTCTGGCAAGAAAGGAAGAAATAAAAGTTACATGTTTTCTAAAGTTACAAAAAAAATATCATAAGATTTTGTCCATACGATTCTGCGAAAAAAATTAACCGGTAAAACGATAAATGTAACAATATGTTTTCCTTTCAAATAGTTAAACAAGAAATTTGTTAACTATGTCCTGGATTATTATTTCAGTGAAATGCTCCTTTATTTCGTTGTATCCAAATCATTGAAACATTTTATTACATTTCATCAGAGATCATTCTTAGAAAAAATGATTGCTTGATATTTCATCAGAGATCATTCTTAGAAAAAAATGATTGCTGTAAGAATATCAAACTCAAACTTGAAATAAAGTGTTCACATAAAATATGTTCATATGAAATATTTCTGACCTTTTTCATATCTCTCTCAGTATCTAGGCCTACATTTCTTTAATTCTTCAAATAATAATATGATAAGCATCCATATATCGTTTTTAATTGAAAAAAAAATAAGGAATGACAAAAAGAAAAAAGTAATCTGCCAAAGGTCATTTTTTCTGTCAAGCAAAAGAGAAGGATACAACAAAGGAATTATGCAGGAAACATTGCGAGCTAAGGAATCATATGTTATTATCATTAAAATGAAATCTTTATTACATTTTTTGTCTAAGACAATACAGCATGAAGGATAATATTTTGTGCATAATTGGGTTTTTTCTCAATAGCTTCATACGTTCAAATCCACACAAAATTTCTTTCGGTATTGCTCATTCAATTTATTCCATCACGTTAACATTTGTGGCTGTTTATTGTTAAACTGTAAATTGACATATGGGTTATTAAACTGTGTATGTAAAACTTGCATATGTCTCATTGTTTTTTTATCCTCGATTCACTGATTATTTGCCAACAATAATCTCAGAATAATTGGCTAGGCTATTATATTTTATAGGCACATAAATAGAGATATGCATTCAAAGATTCAACAACTGCCAAGTACGTTGGCGTCCCAAAAAAAAGATCAATAAAAATAACAAGAACAACAACTGCAGCTTAAGAATTTCAAGATTTTATCTCCCGATTATTTTGTGTTGAGTATCAGTGCTACGTTTCTATGCCTGAAAACTGAGGACAACTCTGTTGCAAGGCTTTTAAAGTTGTTCTTTTTGGTTTTTTGGTTTTTCTTTTTTCTTTTTTGTCACCCCTTTTTGTTTTATTTGTCTTCTTTTCCAGTCAAGACATATCACACTTGTTCACCTGCACTGGATAGAGACTTCATTTGTGTGTGTGTGTGTGTGTGTGTGTGTGTGTGTGTGTGTATGAGAGAGAGAGAGACAGACAAACAGACAGACAGATACAGAGAGAGAGGGAGAGGCAGATATATATATATATATATATATATATATATATATATATATATATATATATATATTTATATATTATATACAGAGAGAGAGAGAGAAAGAGAGAGAGACGGACGGACGGACGGACGGACGGACGGACGGACGGACGGATGGAGGGAGGGAGGGAGGGAGGGAGGGAGGAGAGAGAGAGAGATGGAGAGAGAGAGAGAGAGAGAGAGAGAGAGAGAGAGAGAGAGAGAGAGAGAGAGAGAGAGAGAGAGAGAGAGAGAGAGAGAGAGAACATGTGCTTGTTACTATTATTATTGGTAAATTATACCGTGATTATACAACAGTTTGTTTTCAACAATGGTGTTTATCCATAGATCTATCTCTTACATCATTACACAAACATTTTATTACATAATTCAAATTGACAATCAATGTCAAGACTAAACATAGATATAGGAAACAGCAATTATCTATGAGATGAAAATAGGGATTTAGAAAGTGCCAGCCCCTTATTAAAGCTCTTGGCTCAAAATTAGAGAAGACAAATATCTATTCCAACTCCATTGTGACTAAATGACATTTCCTATCACTTTATCAGACATATATAACACAAAAACAGAACTAAAAAGATTCAAGCGATGTCAGTAAGTCATGTAAAACATTAAATGAGATCTCTTAGCTCAAGACTACAGAGTACCATTGCATTGAATAGTCTGGCTGTACCCACAGAAGCAAAATCATTTATAATGGCAAATATCATGCAGATTACTACCACTGAAGACGATCAAACAGAGAAAACAAAATATTGACACCCTCTCTCAGACAAGAATTGAGTTCAAAATTACATGGCTAAGAAATTTCCTACATTGACAATGAAAGTCGCAAACCATGTAAGTCCAATTTTGGATGTTTTGAGAATATCAAAAAATGATGCTGCGCTTTGTAATCTATTTTCATAGACATACACAGTTTACAAGTATTAAAAACTAGACCCAATAGGGATGCATGGATTGCTCATATGGTTATCATATGGGTTTCTACTGGTTCTTGTGCCAAGGAATCCTAACTAGACGAAGCGTTAGAAAAGGGAAAAAAAATGTTACTCATTTTTAGGCTTACACGGTTTGCGACTTTCACCATCATATTCTTCTTTCCTTCAAAAACTAATCATTAGGGCACATTGGTGTAACAAGAGGCTCCTTCATCAACAATATGTGACATTTTATTTTACATGTCACATTTTATTGATTTTATTTATAAAACTTTCATCCTCAGTGTTTAGTATAGGGTAATCGGGAGAAGAATCAAATGGCATAATGTGGCAGTTTGGCCTTTATTTTTGCTGACTTTGAATATTACTGCTTAATTGACAGGAGGGCCAGAAAAAAACCATTTCTGAACTGAAAATTGAATTCGGGTTAATTGTGTGGCAGTTAGATGTTCTACCAACTGAGTTACTGGGTTAATAAATCTGCTTGTAAATTTATTTGTGTTACTGGAAGTTTCCTAGTTTCCTGCCTTTGAAATGGTTAGACTCAAATGTCAACATTTATTATTATTTGCAAAAATTTTATTTCCTTACATTTTTTTCAAATCTTTTCCATATTGGCATCTTTTGGTATCAAAGATAATGAAATAACATACATCAAAATAAAATATTTTTCTTTCAACTGAGGAGAAAATATGAAAACAGAATTTCAATTTAGTCTGTACCTCAAGAGCATAATTAATGTTTTTAAATATGTAAATTTAATTGTGAAACTTTAATGGGCTCTGTCATAAGCTATTTAAGAAGAAAAGCATTTGAGCATAGTATACATCTAAATAAAACATTTAAATTGCGATTGTGACCAGTGTTATCTCTGACATGATTATGGATATGGATGTACATATGATGTACTCATAATTATCTATTAGAATGAATCATGGAAAGCTTCATGTTTGGAAACTTTCTTCATTTCAGTCAATTTACGACCTTATTACTGTTTTAATTGAATAACCTTAAAACCCCTTTAAGAAATGATCATTTTTAAAGTTTCACAACCGATAAGTAAATCCTTCTTCATTTACGTCATCAAAAAATGCTGAACAGTGTTTCTGCAAGTGCACACCAATGTCTGATGATAGAGTAACAATCGATGAGGAATCAAAACTATGGGAATTAACTTGAGACTGTTCTTTTTCAAATACCTCATTGCTGAAAGCTTTAGTTTCTTCTCCTTCCGATACAACTGAACTGGAGGGGAGTGATTTACTCTTTTCTTCCATCTGAGAAAAGAAACAGAAATGATAAAGGACACAAACAATGTACATTTTATTCCTCCTGTTGTATATTGTGTCAAACTCAAGACAACTTATACTATTGGATTCAAGCTCTAGGCCTGTCATCATTGAGTTTAGGCAATTGTACATTTACAGGAAGATGGAAACCTTCTTTAAATATGAAAAAGCGCAGCTAGCTCGCTTGGTAGTGCGCTTTCCTTTCATAATGAGGCGACGAATGCCGATGTGGAGGTCGCAAGTTCAATTTCATTGGTGCACAAAGATTTTTTTTCTGCCTATTCTTTAAATAGTCTATTCCTTTGTATTTAATGATAAATATTGATGTGTAGTCTGTATCCCAGCACAAGGGCAGGTTCATGAACTGTACATTATTTATACCCCAGCGGCCATTTCATTCGAAGTCCTTCTCAACTCCCTGGGGAACAAGCAGTACAGCAGCTTGTTAGATCTCCCTTCACCTATAACTGGGTACTCATTCAATTCACACCTGAGCCAAGTGAGGAAAGCAGAGTGAAGTACATACCTTTTCTAAGAGTTAAAAGTCATGAAAAAGCAGCTGGGTCGGCCAAGGGTTTTGAACCAGTGTCCTTGTGATTACAAACTACTCCAATGTCTCGTCTTTGTTCATTATTCTTCACTTAAAAAGTCAAAGTAATATTATGGACTTTTTTATATCAAATCATTAATCTGAATATTTTATCTTACTCAATGATGTAGTGTGAAAATGCAAGTCAAATTACAATAATTCAATCGGTTTCAATTATCTGGTTCTAGTAGTGGTGGTTGAGACAGGGAGGGAAGGATGGGGTATCGGGATTTTTATTTTTTATGCCGAAGGTCCTTTAGTATCTTCCACCACATGGACCCAATTGCTTTTACTCAAGAAAACACTATTTTTTTATGCATTGTAATCTTATTTATGGGACATGAGAGCCAAACTATGCAATGCTATATATGAGAGCCAGACTACACAATGTTATGTATGAGAGCCAGACTACGCAATGCTGTGTATGAGAGCCAGACTACGCAATGCTATGTATGAGAGCCAGACTACGCAATGCTATGTATGAGAGCCAGACTACGCAATGCTATGTATGAGAGCCAGACTATGCAATGCTATGTATGAGAGCCAGACTATGCAATGCTATGTATGAGAGCCAGACTACGCAATGCTATGTATGAGGGCCAGACTACACAATGCTATGTATGAGGGCCAGACTACACAATGCTATGTATGAGGGCCAGACTACGCAATGATATGTATGAGAGCCAGACTACACAATGCTATGTATGAGGGCCAGACTACGCAATGCTGTGTATGAGAGCCAGACTATGCAATGCTATGTATGAGAGCCAGACTACGCAATGCTATGAATGAGAGCCAGACTACGCAATACAATACTGCAATGCTATGTAGAGCCAGACTATGCAATGCTATGTATGAGAGCCAGACTACGCAATGCTGTGTATGAGAGCCAGACTATGCAATGCTATGTATGAGAGCCAGACTACGCAATGCTATGAATGAGAGCCAGACTACGCAATGCTATGAGAGCCAGTATGAGAGCCAGACTACGCAATGCTATGTATGAGGGCCAGGCTACGCAATGCTATGTATGAGGTCCAGACTACGCAATGCTATGTATGAGGGCCAGACCATGCAATGATATGTATGAGGCCAGACTACGCAATGCTTTGTATGAGGGCCAGACTACGCAATGCTGTGTATGAGAGCCAGACTATGCAATGCTATGTATGAGAGCCAGACTATGCAATACTGTGTATGAGAGCCAGACTATGCAATGCTATGTGAGAGCCAGCCAGACTATGCAGACTATACAATGCTGTGTATGAGAGCCAGACTATGCAATGCTATGAATGAGAGCCAGACTACGCAATGCTATGAATGAGAGCCAGACTACGCAATGCTGTGTATGAGAGCCAGACTACGCAATGCTATGAATGAGAGCCAGACTACGCAATGGTGTGTATGAGAGCCAGACTATGCAATGCTATGTATGAGAACCAGACTACACAATGCTATGTATGAGAGCCAGATTATGCAATGCTGTGTAAAGTTGAATAAAAGGAGGAAAAACAATCAACAGAATTATTGCAGGGAAGAAATGAACTAAGTCATCTGTCATCATTCAAATTCGAATTATGTTTATTTGATCGCTTTTGTAAATGTTTGAGACTGATCTTTTTTTTGGCATTGCTGCCAAATATTGGAGTAGATTTATTTATCTTTGTTTGATCTTAATGCTGACCAAATCAAATTTCAAAATCCAGCATACCATATATCCAACTAAAGGTCTGCCTGTGCATCGTTACCAGTGCACATGCATTGGATAGAATGCATGCTGACCTTTATGAATGTGTAAGTACAATCTGTCTAAGCTGACAACACCATCAAGAGCCTTTCACACATTTAAATATTTAAATTATGCTTTTATTGCTATAGTAGTGACCGCCTAAATGCCCGCCACCATAATGCCCGCCTCGCCTAAATGCCCGCAATCTCAGTGAAACTGATTTTTTTTTCCATATAAATTGCCCCTCTAAATGCCCGTTTCAAAATGAAGATTTTCGCCTAAATGCCCATCTCAACGGCAACTGCAGGCATCATCTACTCCACATTATCATAAGGTATGTCTGTAGTTGATGAAAAAAATTTTTTTTATCATACATTCATGCTATCTATCCCATGCTTATGCCCGTCAACAATGTGTCATGCATTGTAACCACCCTTCATTACATACCCATTGTAATGTAATAAAAGATGACCAGTTTTATCTTCATAACTCTAGCCACTGTACAGTATAGCATTAGCACAGCCTTTGTCCCATTGGATCACTGGTTTGTCACTAGGCAATTAGAATTGAACAGTCTTCCAGACTCCACCCATGGCTCTTTCGTAAGTCGTAAGTGGTATATAATCATCTGGCGTTTTTAATAGACCGGGCACTCGTCGCGATCGAGGGATCAGGTGTGAACAGTTTTATTGCTACCCTGTCAGACATTGGCCGTATCCATTGTGCCTTCGGGTCTGTGTGATGAGCGATATTTGTAATGAAAGCCCAGTTTAGGGAGGTCATGCTCGATGAACTCACTTGCTGTTGCCGCCAAATCCATTTTCGCCTAAATGCCCGTTTTCTCTGCTGTTTAAGCACCGGATATTTAGACGGTCACTACTGTATTGTTTAATTCATCTTAGATAGCTGAACATGTTTTCCTGCTTTCTTTTTGATGAAGACCAGCATTTTAAACACTTTCTGTAACATAGGAGAAATGGAATTATCTATATCCGCCTGTCACGTAATATCCTTTTTTTTTTTTTGAATAGTCAGTTCATCAAAATGACAAGAGGAGACTTTAAAAATTGTATGACAGATAAAGGGATGAATAAATGGATGGACGGATGGAGTGCTTTGAATGACTTACATATAAATCCCAAGCAAGGCTAATGATACGATCATACAAGTTGCAGCTGTTATGGTTAGGGCTGGAATGAATAAGTACTTCAATGCGGACGGTGAGTCTATTATGCAAAAGAAAGAAATTAAAAGATGAATAATCAAAAAACGAGATATCATTTGTTTCTATTCAATTCCGTTGTCAAAATCAATAAGAAAAAGATGACGAGATGTATTTACAGAGAAGGTAAACTTTCATAATAAATAAGAAATTTCACTTATTTATCCCTGTCCCTTGCACATCTTTACAGATATTCATCTGTCATAAAAACAAATTCTTCTTGCTTTCTTATCTATTTTAGCAAATGTTAATGCTTAATTGTAATACTGATACGGTTCCTAGAAAAGATGTATTACCTTTAACTTTGCACAGCAACGGGTCACATTGACATTGTTGTTCATTTCCAATTTCACCTGACTTGAGTCCTCTAGTTTTGCACTTTCGGGTAACTTCCTCCAAAGTTTTACACTGGCCTAAAAAATAAGGGTCCATCGAACCTAATTAATAATATCATAAATTCAAAGAAGCAACCAACATGGGAATGCATTGTGAAAAAATTATATTTGTCTTCAAACATATTCTATTAAATGTTCTTAAATCTTCTTGTAGTTATTAATTTGTAATTTTAACATAGCATGTAGTTAGAGTAATTTGAATAATACTATGAAAGTCCAATATGACTTTTAGAAAAGTTAAAAAGCTGCCCTACCATTTTCAGGCTCTCCAAACTTGCATTCACATGTAAAGCCATCTTTCGTATCCACACAAAGAGAATTGTTTAAACAATTGTCAATGCCTAAAGTGCATTCATCAACTTCTCCTTGATAACAAAGTGTCCTGCTGTGAGCTCCTTTAAAGGCAGTTGTATATCTAATGCCACAGGGTATGCAAGAAAATTGTCCTTTCAGGCTCTGAAAAGTTCCACGTGGACACGGATAGCATGCATTCTCATCTTCTATCCTGAAATGTCCAGGTTCACACTTCTCTGTTTTTAGAAAAGAGTAACAGTTGAAATGTTTCTCCTTAATGTTTGGAGAAAAAACTTTTAGTTTGGCATACTGTAACACGTTTAAATGATATTTCACTTCATCATTTTCTCCAGTCAAGAATACAGAAAAGAGAATCATGTAAGCATATTTATCACTGTGACCACACCAGTCATCAAATCGACATTCATTGTTTAAAGTTGTTTTAAGGACAACATTGTTTCCCTTCAAATTATCTAATTCATGTTAAAACAAAGAGGGAGAGGGGATGGGTTAGCTTTAGGTTATTTTGGGTTACTTTTCTTGTGGTGGTGGTTGGGGGGGGGGGGGGGGGGGGATTATCTCTTTGTGTTTGACATTATGTTTATTTCTTCTTTTCTTCTAAGGTTGCCTTAGGTTTTCTGTGCTGTTAGAGTTGACTGACTTCCTGACTTATGGTTGTAGTTGATGTTGTTTTATTTGAGGAGGTTTCCTGTGAGAGGGAGGGGTGCTGGGGGAGGATGTGGGGGGGGGGGGGGAAGGAGACAGGAAAGCAAGGATTTGTACTGAGGTTACGAGCCTGAACAATTTTCACCTTGGTAAAAATGTCTAGTGTATTGAGATCGTACAGCATTACACTGGGCTTCCAAAGTGTAAAAATAGAGAGATATGAGAGCTGATATAAATTTTATGTTTTTCACTAAAAATATCTTCTCTTCCATCATCAATTTGTTCATGAATGACCATGTCACCATTAAAGATTCATTTCAACATTTTCATAAAATTAAAAACTTAAAAGAATTTTGAATAAGCTTGGATAAAGAGTTATTTAAAAGTAAAATATTGTACAGTATGAACAAGTTGTATGCATTATTTCTCCGCATTATTTCTTCTTCTTCTTCCCAAATCCTCCCCTTAATTGGCTTGCTTATCTACATTTATTTGAAAAATATTAATGCTTTGTTGGCATGAAATATATAACAATGTATCAAATATACTCAAGTGAAATATGTGTGTCCCAGTTATATTTTGTGTCCTGTCACAATACATTACAACAACATTCACAAAAAGGCCCAAAACAGGCAGGAATAGAAAAGATTTATTGCTATCCTACATGTCATCCAATGTAAAGGGCATGAAGTAAATAAGTAAGTAAATACAATACATTCAAGTTCAGACATAAAGATTTACCATCATGATGTTTCTCCAATAAATTCAAGCTACATTAATAAACATTTTTACATCAATATGAATTGGACTGGGGGATAAATGTATCACTACCATCATCTGTTTCCTTATCATCACCGCTCTTTTGAATACTATTCATTGCATTGATTACATTTACATGTATTAGAAAAATGTTAATTTTTTTTGTATGTTATGTTATAGATTTTTTTATTTTTTTTAATCACATGATGCTTAAATGTGTGGAAGCTGTTTGTGTGTGAAGAATAATTCATGTATGGTTAAAGTGTGTCATATTTCATATTGTGTACACATTGTAACACCAAAACAATGTGCCACTTTTGGACAATAAAGTTGTATCTTATCCTATTTCTAAATCAATTAAATTATTCCTGTAATGTTTTCATTGCTACATGCTCAATAAATGAAGGGGTCATTTCAATAGAATACATATGTCCATTTTCATGATAAACGAAACAGAGAGATAATCCTTGGGAATAAAAGAAAATCATGCTTCCTTAAAAGTGTGAAAATGATAAGATGAAAATATATCACATTTACATTTGTTTGAAACTGGAATTCCCAAAGCCAACATTGCCAAAGTCCATGGTTTTTGTAATTTTTCTCAAATTGACGTCATTGTGACGTAGGCACACTATTGAAATGATCAGCTGTATACAATATATTTAAAAACCACTTATCTTATTGAAACTTACTTATGATGCATTGTGACTCAGAAATTGCACCCTTGTGAGAAGTTGTCCATCCATATGGACATGGTTGGCACATCAGTGAGATACTTTGATTTCTAAACCACCCAAATGGGCAAAATATGCATTTGTCTTTTCCAAGCTCTTCTCCATCATGACAAATGTCTGTGAGCATAAACAGATATTAGCTAAAACATTTTAAATTGAGGTGATTCTATTAAGCAAAACATTTGATGCTTTGTTGTACAAATAATATTGTCACTGTTTATTATGAGAGTGGGAGCAAATGCTTAACTGAAGATGAACCATCATTTTACACTTCATCAGGATATGAGTCATAATTGTACAATAAATGCCTTAAAGCAATTAGAAATTAATCTTAAGATAACAGAATATATCTTAATTCTATCCATAACAGAAATTCATTTTTAATTATTATCATTCTTAAGCATTAAAACGGTAATTTAGATGAATTAGTAGGGGCCTACATTTTCAGTTCTGCTTTTGATAACACAAGCACTTATGGATTTTTTCCAAACCTACTATAAAAAATTACATTCTGATGACATTTTGAGATAGAGATAAGAGACATTATTTAAACAAGTTAATGGAGGATTGTATTTTCACAGTAAAACTAAAAGCAGATTCACCTATGCAAGATGACTCAGAGCTACTGCCTTCCATAACTGTCGAAAGACCCATGGAGCAAGCTTTGCATAGCCATTGTCCACTTTCATTTTGGTATTGTCCTTGAGGGCACATTTTACAGATAGTTTCCGCTGAAGAAAAGTAATGCCCCACATCACAGATTTCTGCAATTTTGGAAAAAGAGAAAGAGAGTCATAAAAAAGAGTGAAAAAAAGAAAATAAGCATGCTCAAATATTTCGTCTCTTTGTCAACTACCAGAATTATTCTTTTAATATCCCCATTGGGATTAAGAGTCAGTCATTGCTAATGGTTTTCAATGTTTCAATGATACGGACAAGCGTTTTCCTCTTGAAAAATAATACAGGGTATATTTCATAGTTATAAATCTTATCATATTTAGACTGAGTCAAGGAACAGAGTGACCATGACTTTCCCTCAGGCAGAAAAATTCAACAAAATCACTGTAATCAAACTCTGAACTTTCTGCACCATGAGCTATGAATTTATCAGTAATTCTAATGAAGGGTGAATCTGATATTTCTCCTCTCAATATCAACAATAACTTTCTTTAGCACTAGCATTTTTTTAAATCTTAGCCACAGATACTGTATTTCGTTGTTCTTTATATTTATGCATAATACATTCAAAACAATGCATACCTGTACATAGAACAATTCTTTGATTTGGTGCACAAATTTCAAAGTTTCTTTTCAATATATTTTTCTCTCAACTTTTTATTGTTCTTTTCAAAACAAAAGAAATAATTTGTATAAATAGAAAACATGACTAAGAATTTGGAAGAAAAAGCAAACAAAGAAAATATTTCTTATTTTCCTTTTTGTTCTCACACTAAGATCTTTTCAATACCTTTTTATTACAAACAGTAGTTTAATATTAATGTTTAATGTATAAAATGTATAATCATTACAAAGCTTTAACAGTAACCAACATGAAAAACAATATAAAATCACTCCAGTCACACAGTCGCTACGACCTTTGCAGTTGAGGCTGATGGGTGTATCTTCCCCACGAAAACACTTTTTACAAAATGCAGCTCCTGGAACATCATTATACCATCCTCTCACACATGGAGAACATGTTGAAATTTGGTCAATGAAATGGTCCACTGGACATTCCACTGAAAATGGTCAAATAGTTTTCTCTCAGTATGTTATTACATCTTGAATTATTAAACAACTCTTGAAAATGTCCAAAAAAAGCAGCCACATGTCTTGATTTATGATATAGAGAGAGAGAATCAATGAGAGAGAGAGAGAGAGAGAGAGAGAGAGAGAGAGAGAGAGAGAGAGAGAGAGAGAGAGAGAGAGAGAGAGACAGAGAGAGAGAGAGACAGACAGACAGACAGACAGACAGACAGACAGACAGCCAGACAGACAGACAGACAAACAGACAGACTGTCAGATAGACAGACAGACAGACAGGGAAACAGGGAGACGGGGAGACAGAGAGAAACAGAGACAGACAGACATAGACAGACAGAGACAGACAGACAGAAAGACACAGAGAGAGTCAGGCAGGCAGACAGATAGATATATAAACAGACAGGAAGTACAAATAGGGTGAATATCAAATTTACGAACCATCCATTCAGACAGATAATAATAATAAGTACAGATTTATGATCAATGTTTAAAGACTTTTTTTGATTTCTTTTAAATTTTTCATAAGATGTAAAAATGACACAATATTATATTTTTGTCTTATTCCTCTTTGCTTTCTTCAAAATTAACGTAAATCATGCCCTCGCCAATTATCTCCATACAAAAGAAAATTTCCTTACTACATCTATATTGTCCTAAATCATCTCTTTTAACAACTGCTCCTTCCATGCAGGTAACTTCAGTTTGAAGATCCAATGATTGTAGATGAAAGTGATCCAAAGACGGAGCACTTTTCAAGGCCATGGCTATCTTTTCAGAAATCCATTCAACATGATTTTCGTTTTCCACACATCTGCAAACAGATGGTTCAATGCCATTTATTAAAAATTGTAACAGAATTATTTAATACTTTCATTTGATCTTGAATGAGTGTTGTGTTGATAACTTAACATACAATTCAAGACCATTGCTATATTGTCAGAGATTCATTCAACAAGTTTGCCTTTCATTAAACATTGTGACAGTCTCCATATTTCTCCTTGATTTTGAAATAATTTTGTTTTGATGAATTACTTTACAAATAATTACACATGTATACCAACATAGGCTCTGTGGTTTTCATCAAAATTTACGATATTGTTATTTCATATATCACATAAATGTATGAGTCACTGAAAAATTTGCAGCAATTTTTCCAGACTCATATCTCCAAATTTTAAGTGGAAGCATTGATTATGAGAGTAATTGCAAAGAAATCCTAGCAAAAAAATATTGAGAATTGAACTTAAATCCAAAATATCATTTTTAGTTGTGAATAAATTAAAATTTACTTACATTCCATGTGACAGACTAAAGTTTATATGTGCGGCATAAGTATAAAAGCTTTTAACATCTCGTTTTAAGCGAAAAGTCACGTTGCTTTCCACAAGTGGTTGTCAGGCCTTGTGTGTAGTTGCAGGGATTTTCAGATTCACAGAGTCCTATAATGCTGTCTAGCTGTGTCAGAATGTTCACTAAACGTGTGCGTAGGATTTTACAAAGGAAGGATTGCAAGTTGGGCCATGAAATTGAATGCCGCCAAATATGACATAAGAGGGAGGATGAACACCTGGAAAAGATTATTTACAAAGCAGTGAACTCATGTCGTAAAATACTCCAGTAAGAGAAACATATTGACAATGGTGAAAATATGTATTGTAGATACTAAAGACATATTTATTATTATATATATCTCATTTTTCTTTGACATGTTCTTTTATTTTCTATCCGTATATTTATGGATTTTTTTCTTGTTTAAATTTTCATAAAGTAATGACATTCTAGCTCATAGCATAACAATAATGCTTTATCTTTGATAAAAAGACCGTAATATACTTTTCAGTCTGGTTCTTTTTTCGATCTGAGGATTTGATAATCACTTTGTAAGTAATTTTAAATAAGAAATTAATTTCACATTCAGACTTGGTCAAATACTTACGGGTACAGGTAGGAAAATTCAATTGTTGTCTTTGAAGACCATCTGGTTCCCAATATCCATCTCTACCACAGTGATAAAATGGTGGCACAGGAGTAACAAACATAAAGTTTGGGAGACATGAAGGGATGCAATATCGTCCATGACTCCATTCTCCGCAAACACGAGCGCCATTCAATGGTGGAGCTGGATCCTTACAACTGAATCCTTGAAATGACAGGTTGATAAAGTCAATAGCTTATTAATAATAATAATAATAATAATAATAATAACAATAACAATTACTTGTATAGCGCCCCACCCTGATATATATCAAGCTCAGAGTTCTCAAATATGGTTAAACATTATAAATCAAGACATATGTATATATAATTTACACACACCAACACAATATACATGTTACACAGAATAAACATATTTCAAAGCATAGAATAGTAATACAAAAGACGGTTGACATTTTTAAAATACATTTATGACAGCAGTGAGAAATATGAATTTGTGTGGGTTTTATGGCTGTATGGAAAATGGGTTGGTTTTAAGTTTTTTCATAAATGTCTCAATTGATTTTATTTCTCTAATTACACTACAAATCCATTTTGTAAATTTCATTTCAAAATTTTAAACTGCTTTTTATTTCATCATTTATCAAAATGATCTCAAACACGTAAAATGTAAATACAGAAGTTGCTGGATAATTACATGCTGTCTCCAAGAAGACAAAAGTATGCAATATGCGTAACGTGCAATTTTGGGAAGCTACCCAAGTAACTCTTGTAAGTGTATATAATTGTATTGGCTTACATTTATGCAACGTAACAGGACAGATTGTGTGTAGAAGCATAATAACTCATGTTTTTTTGGGGCGATTAATGTTGTTTTTTTCTTTTATTCTTTTGTTTTCTTTTGTTTCTAATTTTGTTTTTAAATAATGAGAAAGATAACAAAAGAAGACAAAGTAAATAAAGTTGTTATAAAGTCAAAGAAAGTGACTCAGTTCATTTTGTGAAAAGTTTGTTATTGTTGTCTGCTTTTGG
The DNA here is from genome assembly GCA_037039925.1 of Doris montereyensis. Classification (NCBI taxonomy): domain Eukaryota; kingdom Metazoa; phylum Mollusca; class Gastropoda; order Nudibranchia; family Dorididae; genus Doris; species Doris montereyensis. Next base: position 35,156 of record JAXRKP010000286.1, read on the forward strand.
GATGCTGAGGTGGATCGCTGAATGACTGTTCCAAAGATCTTTGTGATCAATTTCAAACACAATCATTTTGTGTATCGCTGAATAAGGTGATGACATCACAGTTTACGCCTACTGTATGCTAAGGGTTTTCCCATCTAAACTGTTGATTTTCACAGTCTTTCTCTCTCTCTCTCTTTTTTCTTTTTGCATTTAAGGACAAATCATTTTCCAAATGTCACAGTTTTGTTGCTTTGAGCGTGCAATTTTTTGTTTTAATGGTCACCCGCTATCAGCATGCATTTGTGCAAACTGTGCAGTTAGGCAGCATACAATTATCCAGTGGCTACTGTGTAGATAGTCATGTTACATTTTTTAAAATGAAATATGCTGATTTGATATCTTATTTTGTTAACCATGCTGATTTTTTGTTACCATTGATATTTGTTTAACCTCAGTCAATATGAACATTAATCAACCTCTGAAAACTGATATTTACATACCTACAAGTTATGATGCTTTAATCATATAAGTTCTACAAAAAATAAAGCAATAGATTTACTTTTATCATCGGACAAAAATGTAAAACTTGCAGACAGCTGAATTACCATCCACATCAAGAGCTAGATACATCACCAAGTAGATACCATAGGAAAAGCTTGTCCTGTAAGTAATTTGTAAGGGTATTTCATTCAAATGTTGGTCTCCTATTGTGCATTTCTCTCTTGAATTTCTCAAGCAGTTTTAATTTTCTCAATGCTATAAATTCTTTCCTTGATAAATAATTTTAGACACATTTTTATACATTATAAAGTAAATTTCAAATATTTTATTGATGAATGATAGATCATGACAAAGACTTTGAATTTATATAAAGTCAAAATAATGTAATTTAATGCCACTGACGCATTCCAAATCATAAAATTAGACAAAATCAATCACAGTTGTTAGAACTTATACCAGATCTATAGTTTTGTTCCAAAGCAACCACTCCTTCATCATCCTCAAATACAGGCTCTTTCCAGGAAATGGGTACAGGACTTAATGGACTGGTGATTTCCATATCCTTCGGGCAAAAGGTGACTTGAGGGTCAGATTTACGTTCTATAGAATAGATGTATTCATTAGATAAAAAAATTCAAATCTCCATTTCTTCTTCTTCTGTTTTTTTCTTTTTTCTCCTCCTCCTCCTCCTCCTCCTCCTCCTCCTCCTCCTCCTCCTCCTCCTCCTCCTCCTCCTCCTCCTCCTTCTTCTTTTTTTCTTCTTTTTTTTTATTTATTTTTTTATTCTTCTGGGGGACTCGGCAGTCCAGCGGCAAGGTGTCAGCCTTTCAACCCAAAAGTCATTGGTTCCAAGCCCTACGACGATTGACAATTTTTTTTTGTAGCATTTTTAGTTCAAAATTCTACCCCTTGTCTAAGTAGGTGGATTGACACCTAGTCCCATAGGAGATGGACGATAAAAAGAGGCCCCATTTACAGATCACAACACTCTGTGCACGTTAAAGATCCCTTGGCTGTTTACAAGACAGTCTGAGCCAAATGAAAACATCCATTCTAAATACTCCATTTTGGCTTTGGTACTTTATTATTAGTTACTAAATGGACTGCAGTTTTTGTGCTTCCTATATTTCCTGTGTTTCTATTGCAGTTTTGTTTTCTATTGTTGTCCTAGATATTTAACACTATTTATTAATTTCAGTTTTTGGTTATTTTTGTAGTAGCCTGAATTGACAATTTACAATATATAATATCATTAATTTTTATATACAGGAGACTATCGTGAGCAAAATAATAATTTCTTTGGCACATTTGTGAGAGGATTTGGTCAATATCATTGATATAAATTAAAAACAAAAGAGAATATGAGATAGTTCATAGCAATGTTCTCTCTAATTTTGCTAGTCTGTCCTGTGTGCACATTTTTTGGTGTTGTGCAAAGTTTGAGGAAAAAATCCCAATTGTGTGTACACTGTGTGCATGAGAATGAACTTAAGACAAAGTTTTTTTTTATAGGTGTGTGCAGACATTTCTCAACTGTGCACACCTTTTCTGCCTAGTGTGCAAGTACACACACGCACAGCTTAGATGATACATCAGTTCCTAGTGGAATTCCTCAAAGTTCTGATGTGGGGTTAGATTTAATAGCATCAAACTATTACTTTGTGTTCTTCATAAAACAAACTATCTTATCCATCCAAGATGATAACTTTGAACATCATAGCTATTTAGTTGCATTAGAATCAATTCTGAACTTCTTTGTTAAAAGCTTCTGAGAAGTCTAAAAGAATAAGATCTGTTTGGCCTCTTTGAACAATGAAATTACTGATGGTATTTATTGTTTTTATAAACAAAGTTTCACAACTTTGTTTTTGTTTATATCTATGTTGGATATCTACTATGATGCGATGTCATTAGGTGGGCTGTTATATTACAATGTATCATGTGCTCTAACTGCTTACAAGTTACTGAGGTCAAGATGTCTGTTATTTTCTGTTTTCAATCTATCTCATATTTTTGAATAAAGAGTCCAAGTTTGCAATCTGAAATTTAACCTTGGTTAAGAGAAACCTGAAATATCAAAACAGCTATTTCATATCCTTACACTTTCAATATTTGTCCGTCTTTCATCTGTTTAACTCATTAAGATTTAACCTTGCCGAAAACGACTGCACGCTAGACAACGAGCCACGTTTAGCATGGCCATACCTGGCTGCCCGCTAACTGCTTCCCATTGTTCAACCCGCCCAGACCCGCCCGTGTGTAATACCTCCTCTTTTAACGATCAGATTGGCTCGACAAACCTGTTTTTGTTACTTATTTTAAGTGCTATTAGTTATAGCAAGCTGATTGGTCTATTCAAGCCTCTTTCTGACGCTAAAGGTCATGATCCTAGTGTACTACGTCACTTTCCATGAAGCTCGTCATTGATGGTGCTTTTAACTACTGTACTGTCTTTGTTTAAACACACATTTCATCGTTTTGTTTCAATCATCTACGTTTTTTATGTGTTTTCTGCCTTTTGTTATTATTTTTATCATCAATTTTGTCGTAATGGACTGCTACAATAGTGACATGGAGAGAGAAGAATCTTTTTCCTAACGCTACCCATCAGAAGCACACGGGAAGCTTAGAAAATGTAAACACACCAAGGCAATCTGGTTGCGGGGAAATTGAATCTAGGTCAGCGTCTCCGGTCAGGGAATCTGCATACGAATGAGTTAATGATGATTGTTGTCAAAAAATAATTTTAGCATATCTGTTTTTGTGTTTGTTATAGGTTTCAATTCAAAATTGTATTCAGCAGTAGGAATGGTGAGATTAATTTTTGGTAGTGGGTTGGAAAATACACTGATGACTTGAAAGTACATTTTTAGTAACTTGTACTGACACTCACCTTTTGTTTGATGCCATCACAGAGCTCTTCTTGTTCCTCATTAACACAATTCTGTTGACATTTGGATGGCTTTTCCACTAAGCTATTCTTCATCTTGTAAGCAGTGATTTCAACCCAGTTGAGGATGTTTCCATTCATCTGATGAACAGTTAACAATGATTTTTGATTCATACCATTCTTTAATTTCAAATATCATAATAGAAATTCTAAATATATTACGTTTGAGTCAGTTTATTTTAATTACGAAGTGCTTTTATGAGACTTATTGAGAAAATTGAAACTTACGTTTTGGTTGGAGCAATCTTTTGACATTTGTTGGATCAGCTGCCATTCAAACACCTGACTGCTAATGACAAGGTTTGTGATGGATCCCTTGAATTCATGAACATCTTTATCTTCTAATATAGGCTTCCCAAGAGTTAACTGGAGGCTGATGAAAAGCATATCAACCCCAAAAAATTGTTTTAATAACAATAAGATAAACCACATCAGGTAAATCTTTGAGATAATAGCCTGATAGTTTGAAAATTAAGGATTATATTTTTCTGTAACTTTGACAATGATATAACTTAGTCACAATATTATGTCAAAATATAATTAAACAGTCAATAAATATAAGAATCTGTGCTAAACCTGTGCATGTTAATGAGCTTGTGGTCTGATATCTATGCATCTACAATATATCTACTAATGATATATATAATCCCTTTCCCTTTGTTCATCATTTTCTTTTGGAAACTGTAACATAATCTTCGTTATACACAAAACCTACCTTGTACTCAAACTAAGGCCTGTGGCAGCATTTGTCCCATGAAAAAGCATTGCACCATCCTGAAATATTCGCCATTGATGAGGGTTTATTAAAACGCAAATATGGTGCCACAACCCATCATTGATGTTCACAATGGAAGGAAGTCTCCCAGTGAAAGGCAGATCTATTTGAAGTCCATTCATAACAAGTAATGGGATCATTGCATGTCTGTAATTCAAAACATGATATCAAAATTAAAATTCGTTCACAAAATAGGTTAGAACAATCATACAGTTTCTTTATTATTTTTATTACTCACTTCTTTATAAGATATTTAACCAAGAGCGTTGAAGAAAAGCTTAATAGATGAATAGACAGTGTCACCTGATTAACAATCTCAAAGTTTCAATTTCAATTTTCCAAGTAGGTAGCTTTTTACCAACTCAACTCAACTGTGAATGAGTATTTGGCCATAGGCAAAGAAAACTTTTGCAATGATAGTGGTACCATGTTCTGAGAGACTGTCCTTACATATGTTATAGGACTTTGAGCACTCAGTTGCCAAGACTTAACTTGTGAACGAGTCACATTTCCATTTCTATATTTTAACATAGTTTATTAAGAATGTTTATGAAGGCTATTAAGGTATTAAAACAGAGGAATATAAGATATGAAGAAAAGGTTTCACCTGAATAATTGAGACCAAATAAAATGAAGCAAAAGCTATGCACAGATACATTAAAAACAACTTTAAATCTTTTTTCTGAACAGCATAAATCTAGTTCAATTTACATACAGATTACAATTTATCATAGAAAAACCAAAAGCAAGAATTAAGAACCTTAACATAATTATAGATCTAGCTACAAGAGAACAAACACTTGTTGAATGAAAAAGAGAACAAATTTCTTTCGTTGATTTCATTTGTTTACGAAAAATAAACCTTTGATCTACAAATGGCTGAAATAACACATACTTTTTTAAAAGCAAATATAGTGGAACCTTTCAACAAGAATCCGGGCAATCGGGAAACCCGGCAAATCAGGAAGAATTTCCAGGAAACAAAATTGTTTCTATATATTTTACCTCTCTAAACAGGAAAGGTCCCCGGCTAATAGGGACAATTTTTCACGGGCTTGCATTGATTATCCTCACCATTTCCCCATATTTACTTATTCCAACACTCACTTTTTATCCCAATTTGGTTTCAGCGTTAGCAAAACATCAATTAATACACCCGCATTAGTGCTCCATGTTTTATACATTACATAATGTTTACAGGATATCGCAAATGCCAGTTCGCGACAACCATAAGTCAGACACACCAGGTATCCATTAAGAAGGTGTGAAAGCAGACGTCAAGCCAGACCTTGCTCGTCCATCTAAAAATACGGTACGGTGTTGACACGGGGCGGCACTTAGAAAGTTGTGCACTGTCATAGTCTTTTATTGCCCGTCTCATCCGTCAATCGCAAGGGTGAACACGAGAGGAGATTTGACGACCCACCATGCCTTCTTGATTACGTGTATTTTCTATCTACCATCAAGGGAAGATCGACTGTGAGTGTGAGTGAAATCTTTGACGAATGCCATCTTTGTTTTGATCAACTGGTCCTGTGGCTACTTGTTTCATTTACTTGTTTTGTTTAATTCTGCACTTTACCACTCACAGCAAACTGCTGAGGGAAAACCAAAAATCCCTAGGTCCCCGGCAATTCGGGAAACCCGGCAAATCTGGATGATTTACAATCCACTGAGACTTCTCGATTAGAGAGGTTCCACTGTACCACATGTAGAGTTATTTCAGTTCATCAGTAGGCTTAATTTTCTAAGTTTTCAAATCTGTGGTTTTGGTTTTTAAAAATGAAAAGAAAACAAATTTTGTACTCACTGTCCTTCAGATAACAAGAGAAGAAAGTCCCACTATGGCCAATTTCATCAAACTGCACCCACAAGCACATAGACAAAGTTGTGACATTTCCTAATGGTAGTGATTGCCCTTGACAAAATGAGCCATTTCCTCGAAAATGGATGTCGAAGTTTGGAGATTTTTTCTAGAAATAATGGCATGATGAAATATAATCATAAGTAGATTATCCTACGATAGTACAGAAATCTTGGTTGTGTAATTTACTTCCAGATATAAAATTGTATCGTTATAACAGGTTCACATTCATGGTAGGTACAGATTTAAGACATGTAATATGAAACACAATCATTCCATAAATCAGTGGGGGGAGGGGGTGTTTTTTTTAAATAATAAGAAAAAAAAACCTCCTCAAATTGCAGGCAAATGTTACAAAGGCAATATTTAAAATCAAACTTGTTGACGACATCATTGGGTTACCACTCAATCAAAAGGCTTCAATGCTGGCCAGCAGAAACAGTATTGAGTAAAAAATCTGTGTTTTAGCGGTCAAAATGTTATTACTGTTGATAATTTCATGCAATTTTGTTCCAGTCACAGTTCCATCATTTCATAAAAGTACAACCATTCAGATGTAATGTTCCAGTCAAGATCTTTTTCATGTTTGTTGTCTCATTCTTGTGCTTTTGTTTTGTATTCAGCCTTGATATATGAAAATATCTATGAGTGTGGTCAAGGAGTTTAAGTAGAATAATGAATAAACCTGGAAGTGCCTGGCCAAAAGATTATTTGTGGGAAAAAAGTTGCTCTCATTTTGCTAACTTTTCAATAATGCAAAAACACCAACTGTATAATAAATCTTTGGGATATAGAAATTTGTTTTACCTTTTTCACAATGTCTGCCAGTAAACATAGTGGTGCACAAGCAAGCAAATTGTTCTTCCTCCCTATAACAAGATCCTCCATTTAAGCATCTAATGTGTTTCCTACATTCATCCACAGCTATTTCTGTGCATGTCTTTCCTGTGAAACCAACAGCGCAATGACAGATAAAACTCCCATTTTCTCCAGTGGTGCATTCCCTCTATTCTGACAAGGATTCAACTTGCACACATTAATATCATATTCACAGTTCTGACCAGTGGTTCCTGTTTCCAAAAAGGGGGAAAAAAAACAAATCATACTTGTAAGACGTTGGCATACAAATGGTAAAGAACATAACAGTAACTGATGTAATTGACGCCATGAATTTTGATTATTCATTCAGTGAAGTTAACAGAAGGTGGGAAACGGCTTTTTTATCATTTAAGTGGAGAAGGGAGGGACAGTTTAAGAGGGGTTTTTGGGGAGGAAAACAAGGATGGGAATTCAAGCATTTTTTAATGAGTGAATCGCTTTCCAACCACAAGACATTGCATCTTGAAATTTAAAATGTTGCAAGAAAAAAAAGAGATCTTACCTGAAAATGAAAATTTTGTAAATCGTTGTCTGCAATTGATGACAGAATTATATTTAATCATATAACATGCAAAAGATTTGGAATTTGCTCCCAACTGCTGATATATTTCTATTTAAAATCATTGTTTTAAGTTCTTTGATAAAAATTATCACTATACCCTACAATTTCAAGAAAAAACTGTTGTGAAACTTTATTCATGGCTGTGGAAGACCGTTTATGTCTCATTGCTCTTTGACAGGAAGAATACTATGAAATGGAATCATACAAAACTGAGCTCATTTATACCTGGTGGACAAAAGCATTGAAAGTCTCCATCCAACTGTTTGCAGATTCTATTTTTCCCACATGGCTGTCCAATGCATTCATCAATATCTATATCACATATGGGTCCAGCAAATCCCTGTGTACAGCTTAAAATATCAATAAATTATTAAATAGTGAAGTTGTCTTCCTTCAACGTTAAATTTATTCATAAGGATACTATTGCTAGAAATTTGTCATGCAGATTTTAACATGAAATATCATCATTGTAACAAGAAAAAGAAAGAGCAAATGTGTCATTTGAGATTCTAGTTTGAAGTTGCACAAACTGTTTTGCTTCTGGTTTTAATTTTCTTTTTAAATATTTATATTAACCACAAGACTAAACAATAGAAAGTGAACACAAATATACCTGCAAGAGAAGCTATTCACACCATCTTCACAAGTCCCTCCATTATGGCACGGCAAATTTTGACATTCATTTATATTTTTTTCACACCAGGTTCCAGAAAAACCAGGAGGACAAAGACAAATATGATGGCTTGAAGTATTTGTCTGCATACATTTTCCTTTATTTTGACACAGCTTGTCAAGACAAGAATCAGGTGGTGCCTGTTATGATATGTCAGACAACAATAGTAAACGCAAGATTGGAATGGCAGTTAAAAAGGCAACTGGGTTTTATTGCTTACAGAGAAAATGATTTTAGCATTCTTTATTCTTGGCCAATAAATTATGAAAATATCCAGATTCAAATATCTAGTTTTGTCATGGAAAAAGCAATATTTCTAAAATCTCCTCATAACACTTCAAATATTATTGCACAGTTTGTATGGAACAATCTTTACTTTCAGAAATAAACTTATACAGCATGTTGTCTTGTCAGTATCAGTTTTAAGACATCTTTATTTCATTTTTTTCTTTCGCTTTAAGAAAGTTGCATAGATGTTAGACTAAAATTACTCTAATAATCATAAACAAAGATGTCTCTGACCTGACAGAAAATTCCACTGAATCCATGATTACAATTACACTCAAAGCTGTGATCATAGTTCATACACATGCCGCTATTTTGACATGGATTTTCATTACATGGATTTAGTTTTACATCACACAATTTACCTGAAAACATAAACGGTCAAAATGCTTTTAACATTATATAGAACAATCTTTAAAGAGCATACAAATTATATCATTTATAAGTTAAAGGTTGGTATTGGTTTTCCATATCAAGTCTTATTATATCAATTAGATAATAAGATTATGTTTCATTTTATGCTTAGATACAGAAATTTAGTACGCAGGGAGTCTTAATAACAGTGCTTTGGCACATGAGAAGATGAAAGAAAGCATTCACCGTAACACTAAATAAACTACCTAACTCCATTTTCAAAAATATTTCCTTACTAAAGATATCTGAAGTAATGCACAGAAAGTAAGGAAAGTATCTCCTTCCTTCAATTATCAATAAACCTTATATAACATAAGAATAATTGTTCAACTGTTCACAGACTATAAACAATATTAATCTGGAGATTCAGTCACAGTAGGGATGAAAAAAAAGTTTTTTCTCAAAACCTAGTTTATATACAAAAGTTTCTTCCTTTTTTACTCTACTGCAAACATTTTACAAACTTTAAAAAAAATTTAAGATTTAAATGTTGATGTACTCTATTTACACCATTTAAAATATTTGACATTGATTTGAAAAAATTGAAGACAGTACGAAACACCTGTCCATCCTGGCAAGCAATGACAATGATGATGTAATCTCTGATTTTCACATTTCCACGTTCCATCCAAATGGCATGTCATGGAGGCACATGTATCTTCTCTATACTGACATCTGACACCATAAAATCCTGTGTAAATGGTTGACCCCAAAGTGAATTTTAGATTAAAATCATAGTAGGCGAAAATGGCTGTAACAGTCTTTTGAATTCTCACTCAATTCTTATTAAAAGAAAGAATACAGGGTTTTTCTCTCAACCAACTTCATTTCTTAAACCACCATACCTAGAAGAGAAAATAGAGACACTGAAGATTACACTGTTGTTCATGTCAGAAAGTAATAATAGCATGCTTACAAACACAATAGAACATGTTTATAATTTCAAATCTCCCCTAAATTTTC
>JAXRKP010000286.1:55000-97500 GCA_037039925.1 Doris montereyensis
ATTGGAAAATTACCAATAAATAAATCAAAGTTTTAAATCACTAGAATAAAGACTGATCATTTCAGAAGCTTATTCATCTATATCTAGCTTTCCAGGCATTTAAAAAAGGAACAAATCATCATCTGCATTTAGAAAATTGAGTTTAAATTCTATTTTCAGAAATTAAAAAGATCAAACTGTTCTGATACTAAAGCCTTGACCTTATTACATAAACACTTAATATCTATATAGCTATAAGGACTTTCAAAATACCAACCTCGACAAAATGACCCGGAAGACTTGAATTAGCAACACATTTCTCACAGTATCTAGAACCACGGTTAGCTTGAAATGTACCAACATGACACTGAATACAAGGTTCTAATCCGTTGCCAGAATAAGAGTTAACTGGACATAGAGCTGAAACAAAATGTAAATAAGGAGTAGGAACATTATTGAAAAATATAATAACTTTTATCAATTAAGAAAAAGATATTAAGCAAAGGATAATGAAGAAGAGAAAGAAGAGGGATGAAGATGAAGATCAGAAGGAAAAGGGGAACAAATTTTAAAAAATAAAAGGAAAAAGAAGAAGAAAAAGAAACAGATGAAGAAGAAGAAGAAGAAGAAGGAGGAGGAAGAGGAAGAGGAGGAGGAGGAGGAGGAGGAGGAGGAGGAGGAGGAGGAGGAGGAGGAGGAGGAGGAGGAAGAAGAAGAAGAAGAAGAAGAAGAAGAAGAAGAAGAAGAAGAAGAAGAAGAAGAAGAAGAAGAAGAAGAAGAAGAAGAAGAAGAAGAAGAAGAAGAAGAAGAAGAAGAAGAAGAAAAAGAAAAGGAGGAGGAGGAGGAAAAGGAGGAGGAAGATGAGGAGGAGAAAGAAAAGCAAATGAAATAATACATACCTGACACTTTAATCAAGGACAATGCAGGTTTTGCACAACAAAAAATGCAAAGTGATTTCTTGAGCATAAACAGAGGAACTCATCTGACATATTTCCATGCATTTGAATAAAGGTTGTTGCTCGCCAACGTACTGTTAAAAAATTATAACTCATTGGACTAAAAGCCGTCTTTTCATGCTGCTATGCATTTTATTATGACTTTGTTCTATTATATTATGTACATGTAACATCTACCATTATAAAGGGCTTAGAGTCTATTTTCTATGGAGTAATGCAGACTTTAAGTGCTATTTCTTTATATTATTATCATTGATTAAAATCTCCCAGAGAAGTACCTAAACAGGCATCACTGCTTTTAGCACCAGCATACAAGGTTGAAAAGTTTTTGAACAAGGTTGGCACTTTTCCTGTCTTGGTTGAGTCTGAAATGTTCCTTTAGGGCACTCCAAACATTCTGAGTTCACCCAGAAAGTACCTCTTGGACATTCAACTGAAAGAATATGATTTATCAATCTACCTTAAAGAATCAATATGCAATCCAGATTATTATGTAACATTGTCTAAACAATTACAACGGTCCATTGAAATTTGGATAAATCATCAATGGAATGATATTCATGAAAGTAATGCTATAAAATTAAAATCAAACAAAACTCACTATTGAATTCATTAAGTAAAGAAAGAAACATGTAACAAGAAGATAATATAAAATAAAATTTATTTATATAGCAGCTTATACTGAAGTTTCAATAGTGAATTAAGCAGTGTGCTCAAAAGATTTATTAAAATCATTAAAATGTCAAAATGAAACACATTTTCATGAAGCATAAAAACACTCTTACCACAGAATGATTCTATCAGTGCAAAACCTTTGAAACAAGTCTTTTTTCCACTGATATGGTTAGATGACAGTGTAATCAAAGCAGCATCGGTGCAATGTCTAGCAAAGCTTTCATTTACTGTCAGTTCGAGAGCTGGAAGCAGTTGATTGCCACACCACAGAGCTGGCGGTGCTGATGGCTTTGTGCCATGAAAAGTAAGCAACTGCACTTTGACATTGTGTGACACCTATATTGACACCAAAAACATGGCAAATCATCATATCAGAGGAGCATCAATTTTTTGTTTAAATGTTTGTCTCTTTAATCCAAGGGCAAAGAAACTTGATTACTCATAAATGAAAGTAACTTAAAATCTGTTAAGCAATCAGCCTGATAGAAGATATGTAGGCATAATAAAAATGAAAAAGATAAAACTTTGCGTCTTTTCACAAATATTCTTTGTTTTAAAGTCTATAATGACATGAAAACAAAGAGGAATCTATTATTTTAACCCATACTTGACATCATATTATAAGTATAACAACTTTTAATGCTAAACACTTCTTGAAACAAATATATGTAGAAGAATATGATACAAACTTTTCTTTCTCAATATTCTCCGGATACTGCAACTTGAATTTGATATAATTAACTACATTAAGATGGTACCAACCAAGGAAGATCCCAAGTGGTTTGTGATTGTATCAGATCCATTGACTGAAACTTTGAGGTGATGCAAAGCATTTCTGCACAATGTGCTGACTAGTAGGTTTGTAGAATTCTCAACAGCTTCAAATGTTTTTCTCAGGCATCCAGGTCTAGAATTGTCACCAAAATTGTAACGTGACACCAAGCCAAGCTCAAAGTTAGAGAACTCCTTTACTGTCGATGAGAAAACGATTATGGCATAAGACTCGCTACAGAAAAAATCATCATAGCCACCTTAGGCATCAATACCATCAGAAATAAAATTGATGAAAAGGACTTGTGATAGGGCATGTAAGTAAAATAAGTAAAGTAAAGTCCCATACTCAGAGTTCAGCATAGGGTAATCAGGAAAAGAGCCCTGATGTTTTCTAGGAATACACCATAATGTGGTAGTTTGCCATTATTTTCCTCACTGCCTTCATATTCGTCAAGTCTAAATAGACCTAGCTACCATTTTGCTGCAAGGTCGACAGGAGGGCCAGAAAAATTCGTCAGGACTGGGAATCAAACACAGTCCTCCTGGCTGGTAGACAGACGCTTTTGCAAACTGAGCTATTGGCACCTTGTTAAAATAAAATATTCAATAAGTAATATTTTTTCAAAAGATTAGTGACAACTTTTAATACTTAAGTGTTAAAATTTTTATTTGCACAATGAAATGTAATTTCTAAGATTTATTCACACAAAAAATTAATCAATCAAGAAAAGTTACTAACGGTGGCAACTGGGTACTCTGTTATGAGGAATCCACTTGTTATTTCTACTAGAGCAAACATACTGTAAAGGTGGTTTGACACCAAAGGCCATGCCTTCCTGACAAGAAACAGCACACACTATACTTTGTCTGTCTCTTCCTGAGGGAACACACCTTTTAAAGCCATTGACTGGATCTAGCAAGTTTGATTCTGAGCACCTTGCTGTTGATGACATAGAATGTATATGAGAGAAAAGGATGCATCAATAAAACTCAAAGAAATTTTACAGTTGGATTATTTTCCTTTTGTTTTGGGCTTGGTTTCATTGCTTTGTTGAGGTGGTTTGCTTTAGTTGTCTCTCTTGTTGTTGTTAATTTTACTGCTATCAAATGTGAATTTGCTCTAATCACAGCATTTATTCAAGTGAATGATTGAATAACCATACACAACACACATGTCTTCATTGCAGAATTCTGTCCACCTAATTCAAGTTTCATAAACTTTTCAGGTGACACTAATATTGATCAATGGCTTTTCCACAAAGTATGAATGTAGGAGATGGAAATGTAATGTTTACAGAGTGTATAAATTCATATTTTGTGAATTAAAGGCTTGTGATGAAACTGTCAATCAATAGTTTGCATCTCCTGAACAGTTTACGAAATACAAGTTGAGTAAATTAGAATTATGTAGCCACAATATCACATACTCTTCCTTTACCACAAGTCAAGGTAGTGACCTTATGTGCTGCAAGCCTCTGACAAATGAATATCCTTTACATGAATTCATCAGCTTCACACAATATTATGGGCACAAATGGCTTCCCTCTACCCCATCCCTATACCATTCAGCATTCTAACATTGGCTCCCTTCCAATCATTTTAGTTCAACAATGTTTTGAATAACAATTCTTCCCTTTGCTGAAGAGTCTCATAAAAAATGAAAATAACTACTACTTTTAAGTCATGTATGTAAATAAACATTGACACATATTACATATACAAACAAGCATGTCCACAAATAATATTGGATTATGATTTCTCTTTATTGTAAAGCTGGGTCTCTTCAACCTTGACTATGGTTAACTCAGAAACCACTGTATCTGTTACAGGTGATAAAAAGCTAGATTATTAGATCAAATAAGTACTCGATGTAGGCTTTTTATTGTAATGACCCGAAATCAAGAAATTAGATCTAGTAACAATAAAACTTTCCTGGATTGCAGGCAAAATAATCTTTTTCCAATCAATTGAAATACTGATTTGATCCAAGAGTTTATTCACTAAGAACCTAAAGCAGGCTATTTGAAATCTACATGCGAAATATGGAGGTTGTGGGTGCAGTGGTTCCTGAGTTATAAACGGTCAAAGTTAGAGATACTTTGCTTTATACATATAGATATGAACTCACATTCAACATTAACAAAAAAGTGACAGTTTGCTGTATTCCTATGTCCATCCACAGCAACAGCATTGACCATCATAGTTCCCTGCAATGTGGCGTTTTTGTCCTGAACTAGTTCAAATCTTACTTTGACATCTTGGCTATTGTCATATGTTTGAACAGCCCTGTGACAATATCTGTAGACTGTCCTCTCATTGAATGGCACAGAAGAAAGTTCTTGAATGTGCACAATTTGGGTCGGACAAGTTATTACAGGAGGCACTTGATCTGAAAGAAACGGGGCAAAAAATTATAAAATATTTTCCAGCTAAGAAAATCTTTTACAAATCAATAACCTTTAAATACATCAGCATCAAAAAAATCATAAATAAAAGAATTAGAAATAAATTTTTATTTCTCCCTAATAGAAATGTTTAAACAATCTTCCTCACACAGTGAAATAGGCCTTCAAAAGATAACAAGTGTCATTATTTCCACCCATATTTTTGTTGTGGTAGACAAACGTTTGACAAATCCTTACCTATCACATTTATGTCAATGTTACAAACAGCACTGTTACTTGAATCATCAACAGACTTCATCACAATTGTCACATTCTGTAAAATGAATTGCAAAAGAAAAAAACTTGTACCATCAATATTTGTCATTATTGTACAGTGGAACCTCCCTAATTGGGAAACCAGAGAATTGACACACCCGGCCATTCAGGAAGAAATCCCAGGGAACAGAATTTTTCTGTTTATTTTACCTCTCTAAACGGAAAGGCCCCCAGCTGATCGGGACAATTTTTCGCGAGCATGCTTTGATTATCAGTGCCATTTCCCCTATAAATATTTTTTCAAACACTCAATCCAAATTTGTTTTCTGTGTCAAACAGTTAATTGTCACACCTGTGTAAGTGCTAGATGTGTTAGGAATTACATATGTAGACGATGTTCTAAGTGCCAGTACCCGATGACCATAAGCCAGACACGCCAGACAGGTGTGAAATCAGGCATCGCGTCAGTCCTTGCTCGTCCACCTTACAATACAGTACATGGTTGACATGGTGCAGTACTGATAAAACAAACTATTGCTATGGATGTGAGTGACACCGCTGATGAATGCCACCTCTGTTTTGATTAACTGGTCATGTGGTTATAATAAATTGTTATTTCAATTTTGTATTTTACCACTCACTTTGCTTTCGTCACTTTTGAATAAGATTCCATTGATTGGACATCATCTTTTCAATCTCCATTCAAGATAACAAGCAAAAATAGAACTGGATGCCAATTTCTAGATACAGATAAAATGTAACGTCACAGAAGAATTTAAGTACCTCAAATTGTTGCAGGAAAACCAAAATCCCTAGATCCCCTGGTAATCGGGAAACCCGGCTAATCAGGACAATTTTACAATCCACCGGAATTTCCCAATAAGAGAGGTTCCATTGTAATAAAAATAAAACTGAAAGAATTCATTGCATCTATTTCCATAGAATGAAGTGTAAAATGAATCATTACCACATGAATATAAATCAATTAATAAAACATGACAAAACAAAAATTCAAACCTAGAATATTTCGTGAACTCCTCCAATTCAAATGGAATCACTAAAACAATAAATTCTTGATAATATTTTTACAGAAAAAAAGTTTTTTTTACATTAAAATTATAAGTAAAAAAATCCTGTTATCATGTCATTGTATCATATACGCACTTGTCTGAAAAGGTAGGGTAAATGAAAGTCTGGTGGTTGAGTAAAAATAATTCTTGGTTTGATGCCAGAATTGTCTGTTGCAGATGGAAGAGGAAAAAATACCGGCTTTGGGGCTAAATGATCAAGTACAATAGTCAAAGACTGCTTGGGACATGAGTGGAATACAGGAGGCTCAATATCTGAAAAGAATTTACCATGAAATGAATTTTTGAATGTCCAGTTTGTTGATTATGCTTACTGATTTAAATTATTTGTGGCAAGCTAGACTCAATATTTCAAAGGCAGTCACAATAAAACTTTTATACTGGAAATGGATTCAACTTGTAATTACAATTACATTATTTCAAAGAGAAATCCATGTGAATTAAGAGTAAATTACATTTAAATCTGCAAAATTAGTACATATGAACTGATAAAGGACTTTAAATTGCAAAACATCTGTAATAGCAAGTAATTATGCATATTGTGAAATGTTAAGCAACTACATGTTCTGTCTTTAGTGTTCACAAAAAGTTTCGATTATGTAATATTTTGCATTTACTTGAACTCTCTTTTTGTATCCAAATGTAAATAAAACTTCTATACATTCTGATAAACTTTTGAAGAGAAAAGATATAATGAGGCCACCGGTTTTATAGTCAAAATCCTCTCACAGGTGCAAATTTTCTCCAAAAAAAAACTGTAGAAAAGCTTGTGAAGTGAGTATTATGTAATCATTCAAATAAGAGAAATGTACAAAGAATAGTGCTCTTCCACATACATACACATCCTGAAAAACCAGCCACAATTTTCGAATTTGTAACTTTCTGCTCATAATTTCAGAGCAATAGCTAAAATCTCCAAAACAAACAATGGATACAATTAATAAATATTTGTTTTTCCATTACTTTTTTCAACAGTATTAAACATAAAATACTGATTTGTTCATGAAAGATATCCAGTTGCATAGACTTACCATGACAGTAAGGAATAACGTTGTCCCATAAAGGCTCTTTTGTAGTTCCATTGACAAAAACATTTACCAAATCTGTCTGTCTTTTTGCTCTTGATGCACTTAAGCCTGTAGAAACCAGAAATAAATAAGCTAAACACGTTCATATGGGAAAAGGTGAACCCAAGAAGCAGTATAGATTCATTTTCTATCATTGTACATTTATTTAATTGGATTAATGGCCAGTTTTATTTTGGATACCCTCTGTAACATTTTTTACTTCTTTCTTTTATCTTTGAGCTATTTTAGTGAAAGGACAACTCCTATGAAACAAGAGAAAAGCCTTTTGCAGGTATTAAAGAAAAATGATATGAGATCACTTATCAACCTTAATGTTGTCTTTCTAGATGCAACAACCGGGTCATTGATTCTCAGAAGCACAGGATAAAAGAAAGTGACCCAAACTTAAAGGCAAACTATAGTTTGTTTCTTTCTTGACCACTTTATTTTTAATCTAAATCAAAAACAGTAACATACCTTTCATTTGTACATTTTGTGATTGGAGAGTTTCATCCTCACAAACTCCTGTGTTATGATTATAAATCAGTGGAGGATTACATTCCCAACGTGAAAAAACTACTTTATGTAGCTGCGTCATTCTTGGTGATGGCTTATTACATATATGTGAAGCCTTCATCAACAATGATGATATAGGACTCTCAAGAGCTGAATTTATGTGATGGACAACATCCAGCATGCATGATCGGGTTTGATGTCTGGATCTGTTCAAGCTTATCAGAGACACTGGAATTAAGACTGTTACCTGAAATGGTGTTGATTAATTTATCAATAATGAACATAATAAATCTGAAAGATGTTGTCAAAGATTTCTCCTCATCAATCACTTTATTTTTAATGTCGTTAAAGGCATATTTTCTCTTTTCAATACTGCAAACATTATTGAATTTCATTTTTAAACTGTTGTATTACAGTGGGCTGGATCTTCATAAGCTAAAAGTGAAAAGCGGTAAAAAATGTTATTTTGGCAGACTGAAACTAACATAGGGTAGAGAACAAACATTCTCAATTTTCATTTTTAAATCAAAACCTTTACAACACTTCCTAAAAGATTATTATTACAAAAAAACACTTACATTATTGGACAGTATTTCAATTGATGCAATTTTTTCCAGCAGGAGAAGATCATTTAGGCCATTGCATATGGCTCCTTGTTTGAGATTCATTCTGATTTCTGAAAGAGCCTCTTTTGTCATCTGTATAGCAAATTGATTGAAATTTTCAAAGCAAATTCTTCCTTTGAAGTTGCCTTGAAATGAAACCTCAACACCAGTTTGTATGATGCAGTAGACTCTAAAGAAAGAATGCATGTTGTAAAAGAGAATGTGAAAGAGATACCTTATGAAATGATTGTTATTAAAATACATGAACATTAATTAAAAATTTCTGCAATCAAAGAAGACAAATATTTCAAAGTGGTGGAGCGATGAAAAATCCTCACATATATATTATTATAACTGTATGCTAGTTGTTGTTGGGTCTTTTTTCACTTGGTTATGTTTGTATCTGCATCTGTATTGGATACTCCAAAGTGTCTCAAGCTTGAGCAAATTATGGAAGTGTTGAAGTTCTTTAATGTCCTGAAATTTTAAAATCATCTTACTGAACTCCATATCATTTAGTCACTCTTACACACAGCCAATTAAGTTTTCATATGTAACTTATACAACAAATGGATTAAAATATATTCTTACTGTCAAGGCATTTGAAGTTTTGCTCATTATAAATAAATCCTCTTGGACAGAAGAAGGCAATATTTGGACTTGCCCTCAGACTGTGTGGTATCAAAAAGATCTCTGGACATGTTGGAATATACCGCCTTCCTAATGAAACAGCAGGTAAAATGTGAGATGGTTCCCGAAAGTAGAGAGACAGGAATCTGTAGCATTTTGTGATGATCTTCATACTTAAGCTGTTTTTGAGTGGAATGAGGTGAACAGTGGCATGGGCTATCACCTATGTAGAAAATGTAAAGTAAAAGTTTATGTTTTCCAATTCTAGTGGATAATCAAATGCAGCATATATGAATTAAATCAAATATCAAGATGAACATTTTTTGTACACTTTCTGCAAAACACATTTGTCAAAGAGCCTATCATAACAATATTTACCATTTATTTTAAATTTAGCTTTAAAATGTCAAAATTATTTTCCTTTCAGAAAAAAGTTCAAAATCAGTCTTGATAATTAATGTTTTGACATCATAAATCCCAGATGGGATTTTGTTTGTTTCCAAACCTATAAAATAATGTAGGACGTAAAGTGTTACTCACCCTTTTGCCATTAAGAGAAACAGATATGTTACTTTTTAAATCAATGTAAATATTTGCACACTGAAAGAATAACGATTGCAGATGGGACTCTATTTCTTCCATGGCTAAAATGATTCCGCTTTTGTATTCATTGATACAAACTGCTGTTATTCTTTTCTGAATATGAACCAATCCAAAGGCACCTGTAAAATGCATCATCAATCTTGGAACTGATGTAACAGATGTGAAAGCACTGCTGTCAGATTTTCCTGACAATTCATCAAATGCAGACAGCTGAGTACAACTGCAAGAAATAACAGAAAACAAACATTTGAACATAGTTTAGGAGTGGCTTATTGCTTACACACTGTTACTACTGGTATAAATCAACAGCCTTATCACTAAAGGTAGGATGTTTATATTCTGATTATGGTAAGGTTGTGTTAAGTGGTTTTTTCTTATATTTCTCAAAAAAAATTATCCTGTATCGTATTGTAATCAATCTAATTAAGAGAGTTACACTCCTGAAACATAAAAGAACTTTTACTTTACACTGATTTCCGCTAGTAAATTTTGAGATCACAAACTAAATTTAAAGCCCTATTACAAAAAAAACAAACTTGCAATTAATGAGAATGAAACAAAATGCATTTTTAACCTCTTTTAGCCATGACATGATTTCTTGAAGTTAAGCTACATTAAATGAAGAAAAAGGTTCTCAAATCACCATTAAAAACATTTGTGGAAGTCATAAACAGCAAAACATACATGATAAGATTTTAAGCAAGTGCTAATTCCACTAAAATCAAGTTGTGTTTTTTTCTGCGGTTATAGACAAACCCTTCTATTTTTCTAAATATACATAACTCTATACTGAGATGTGATCTCAAAGAAACCATAAAGAAACAATGGAGAAACTGACTGAAACAAAGCTGTGTGTAATGTGTAGCCACTGTGGCAATTCCATCCTGTATTTGACAATTTGAAATCTTGAGATGTGTAATTGATAAATCTGCAGCTGTTCCCATAAACTTCTGGTCCAACGCTAGCCAGACTTTCTGGAAGTTGATGAGCAATAAAGGATTCAAATTCACGGCCACAAGCCTCAACATTTGATTTTGATGATACAGTGTTTCCTACTGCAAATTTTATGAACAATCTAGCCTGTGAAGAAATGGATTGCATTGTCTTAAATGGCAGAAAATATGGTCTTCCAAATCAGTTTCAAATTCAAACATCTTTGACAAAATAAAATACATCTTTCACCTCAGAAAGAAGTAAATGTTTTCAGAATTTAAAGTATCAATGAGATATTGATTAGCCTTAAGAAAATGCTTCTATCCTAAATAGCTTGCAAGCCTTACTGATGAAAATCAAAAATTAATATGCAAGTAAAGTAAGAACAAAAAAATCAATACCCTTGTATTTTTAAAGCGGATATTTCCAGCCAAGAGTTCAAGGGAGGAATCTGGTGCATTTTTACACGCAAGAGAACCGATTTTTTGGCCAAAGAGTCTGAGGATCCCATTGACTTTAGCATTGACTAACACATGCACAGCATCAACACAAGTGATATTTGAAAAACTGCCTTTCATTCTGTCATGTAGCTCAATATTGTAAAAGGGAGCGGTCACTGAGGAAAAGATAAAGTATAATTCAATGTGTGTGATGGCATGACATTTAAAATCTCCAATATATTCTTTTATTTAAACAAATGAAATGTGAAAGTAGTTTTTTTTAATGAATATTTATTCCATTTACTTTCAATTCTTCAAGGATATGCATTGTTTATTGGCCTCTTTCATTAAGATTGAAAGTGACTTGTCTAACCTTAGAGTCAAGCTGTACATACTAAGATTTCAGGAGTATGCCACTAATCTTAATTTTAAAGATACTTGCAAGGGTATGTAATAACATAGGAAAAAGGCCAACTGTGAAAAGAAATAATAAATAAGTGATAACTTATAGTATAAATTATTCAAATATTATTTTCTTGAGAGAAAAAAGGGAACTAACTATTGACTTTAGGGACTGTCATTTCATGGCCGATCATTGATTCTTGCTTTTCAAGAGAATGGGTTTGTCAGACAATCTGATTGGCTATCGTGAGAGTGAACATTAAGCAAATCAGCTGATGAGGACATTTTTCTTTCACCTCCACCAGAGCTCAGTCTCCCAAAGTCATGTGAATTTATTTCTCTTCTACCACAATCTGGATTTCTGATCCTTTGAGGAAAAGGATCCTGCCCATGCAAAGAAAACATTTCATCCTCATTTCTGTAAAATGTTTGATCTTTTGTGGCATGAAGGAGACTATCATTAAAGGCTGAATCTTTTCGGTGATGAAAGGGTGGCAATGTTGAGCGAAGAAATTCTTCCTGTGAGGAATAGGTAGAGTTAACTTTACCACTACCATCAACAGTCCTTTGAGATGAAAGATTGTCTAATGCCAGGTCTGGCTGTTCTGTTGCTTTATCTGTAGGACTTTGATTTGCCATTGTAAAAGGATTAGAATTATCCTTTTTAGCTACAGACAGGCTTTTAAGTTCTGGATTGCTGTGATGAACATCAGCTTGTGATGAAGATAGGGTAGTTGGAAAGGAAAATATGTCAGACGGCATTGGGGTTCTTTTCCCTATTTGATCTAGTTGTGAAAATGAAGCTTTGTCTTCAGTTGATGACTGACCCAAAGTCTGAACATGGTCTATTTTACCTAAATCTTTTTCAAGGCAATCTGAGAAATATAAATAGAGATACATGACTTTCTGGACATCCAAAATTATTGTACCCTTTTGATCTATATTTTAAAAGAAATTTTAGAATCAGTTAACATAGAATTAAAAATACTTATGAATATTGAGTTAGATTACATTATGATCAGATGGTAACATTGTCATATTATCTACAAATACATGATTGATTCTGTAAATTTAGTTTTTAAGTCAAATTTTTAAAACATTAAAAGCCTACATTCAACACAAACAGGTTCCTTTTTCCCATCATGAAACTCCAAGCTAAGGCCAGACCAGCAGCCCCATTGTCCATTGTTTATTGTCACAGCTTCAAAATCCAGGTAGGCTTGAGGGCATGAAGCTACATAGCCATGAAATTCATTTACCATATCATCAAAGGTTGATAAATTTGAACTGAGGTGAGACTGAATAGCAACCCTACATACTAAAGGCAATAAGGCATTCAGAGTAGAAACAGTCACATTTGAATTTGCACGAATCTGAAATGAAAAAGTAAATTTCATTATAAATATAAAGTAAATTCATTTTGCCACATCCTTCCCTAATTTGATTTGATGCTATTTGCTTTTCACACAGATATTAAGTAATGAACATAAGTGGAATTTTCTAAGAGTAAACAGGACTTCCTTTTTTAAACAATATCACCCTGACAATGAGGTTTTAATGGGAAACAAGAAAAAGAAATACTTTCGACTTAGTTAAAATTAGTGGATTACGGTAAAGAATAACTGATGCTACGATTTGAATAAGAATACATAGAAATGAAAAAAAGACTTAAATTTTTTACATATTACCAAAGAGGTGTTTTGCCCAAGGAAAGAAATTACAATAATCAAAAATGTATTTTGCACATTTTCCTTTTTAATTTTGCTGGATCTTGTACTGAATTTTGTTATCATATCATATCACATCGTGTCAATACAATCATGGAGTTATAAAAATGATTGAACCTTCAATAGTCAATCAGGACAATGCACATTCATTCATCATACAAATGTTTTAAATTATAGAGCTCCATATCAATGGTATTTTTAAAAGAAGTAATACTTTTTTAATTTTTTGTTTTGAACTGTAAATTATTCCATGCTTTGACTGTTCTTATAATAAAGAAATTCTGTCTAAAAAAAGTAGAACTTCCTGTAATGTATATTTTGATTCTATCTCCCCTGATTAAAAGTTACATGAGAATGTTTCCTTCTCTTTAGATCTCTTTAAACAAGGATGGTAAAGGTTTTCAAATTAAATGATTCATTACGCACACATTAGGCATAAATGTAAGAGGAAGACAAACAGATAAAGAACCAGAAAAAAAGACATGAGGAAGAGCCTTAAGGGTCCAATTTTAATTAAATGATTATTCGTTCTTACCTCATTGTTCATCATTTCAACCATAGTATCAGCATTGACCTCAGTGTTCAAATTCATTTCCGAACATTCAGATTGAATGATATCACCAACCCATTGAACTAGGCTTTGTGAAATATAATTTTCATAAGCAGTGTAGCATAATGAGGATACTGATCTTTCCTTTGAGGTAGTGAAAGACATATGAAGGGATGTTTGAAAGAAGGGTTTTGATGTTGACAATTTGAACATAGCGGAGGGGATGCATCTTAATGGCCTAAAGTCTTGAAAAAGAAATAAAAAATAAAGCAATTTTAAGATACAAGGGAATTGCAATTTTGAACTGCAAATGATATGACATTTACAACATAGTGTTTAATGTATCGTTTAGAAATATGCCTGTAAAATCAAAAACAATTTAATATTTCAAACACATCATTGCAGATTCATAGCTGACATTTAAATGTTCCTTTGGGATTTTTCTAGTTAACATCATCTAATTTTGCTCTAATGTGGAAAAAAATGACGACTAAAAATGTTTTCTAAAAACATTTTTCAAGAACAAACCTGAAATTCGATATCCCTGTTTGCTACACTGGTATGTAAGAAAAGACCCCACAGGAAATCCACGGCTGAATTTGGCAATATCAGCATTTTTGGTATTCCAGGATGTCTGCAGGACTCAACTGTAAGAAGAATGAACCAATTTTTTTTTCACGCCAGAGTAATCTATCACTAATTATACTAGTCACTGATGTGTATGTAAACATATTAATATGTATATGAATGCTTCTGGGAGTTAACTGATTTATTTCAGTGGTTACACTGAACTATACAGCAAGTTTTTATCTGAGTGTATCAAAGAATGTATTTTTAAATCCCTTTCATATGTTATGCAAAAATATAATTATATAAGCAGCTTACCCTCACAAGATGGTTTTGGATAACTCCAACTGCCATTGACCATACACCAAAGAAATGATTGGCCAGCTAGATGAAAACCACAGGCACATTGAAACACAGCAACAGATTTGAAACCTATTTTTGTTATGACAAATTCTCCGTTAGATGGCGACGTGAGATTTGGGCACAGTACAGCTGTGATTAAAAACAAAGTTAAAATTGCTATGATGAATATGATATTTAGAAATACTTGTATGGCTACATGTATAACTAATGCAATAAACAGGTAAACAATACTGATGATTAATGATTTAACTTAGCAAGACACCAACAAATCAAACATTGGCAAGCGTCTCTTCTCTAAGCTGTCCTAAATTCCAGTATTAAGTACAAAGTATGCTGTTTCACTGCCATGTTTACAGGATACATTTTCAATTCAATTTAATTCAATTAAGAAAACTTTATTCATCCATACAAGGAAATTTCTAGCAATTAACATCAGCATTAGAAATAAATAGGATTTCAAAATGGCAATTTTAAAGCATTTAAACAAGATTAAGATTAAGAAAGGAAATTGACTTAAAAACCAGTGATTATAAACAATACTATTAACAACAAATCTTAAGAGAGTAAGAGAGCACATTTCCTCAAAAATATATGTTTGCTAGTATTTCTGGTAATTATCAATAATTTATATCTTGTTTCTGCTGGCAATAGAAAAATAACCCATTAAATTTGTTATGAAACATGTGACTTTCACAAACCTTAATTTTCAACAAGCCGAGCTGTCTATCTGAACTTATGTCATGATATGAATATATATCAAATCAGACATAAATGTTACCTGACAATGCATAGCCTCCACAGCACTCAAAGATCATGCACAATCAAGGAAAACCGAGGACTTGCAAAACGCTAATATTTGCAAAAAGGGTACCAAACACAAAATGCCAGCATTTCTCAGTATATCTTCAATCCTCAACACAAACAATGTCAACCATACAGAAAGACTTGAGTGGAAAGAAAATAAGCACAAGAGAAAGACAACAGGAAAATAAGCTAGATTCTACTAATTTTCCACAAGGGATTTCCCTTTTTTGAAAATTTACCTTCACAAAATGGTGTTTTCCCATTCCAGTCAACGTGATGCCCCTGTGCAAAATACTCAGCAGGTGTTGATATACAAAATCGCATTGACAATCCGTTTAATTGGAAACCTTCCCTACATGTGTATGTTGCCATACCCCCCACTTTGAGGCTTGTAACAGTGACATTTCCATTCCAAATCTTCATTGGCTCACTGCACCTTGATTCTGTAGATATGTTGTAAATGGTGACAAGAACAAACAAGAATCAGTATAATTTGACATACTTCTTTGTGAATCTAATTGTGAATCATTAAAAATAAGCTGAAAGTTTATGATTACAGCATTAACCTGTTTCAGTCCATATAATGTTTTTGACAAAAAGAAAAGAAGCTAAAATCTTGTTAGATTTTCTTCTGCTATTACAACAACACATTTCAAAATGATCAGTGACAGATTTAATGCTGTAGCCAATTCTTTTATATAAACTTACACCTTTAGATTTATCACAAAAGGAGCATTAAACCATAAAATAACAGACCCATAAAAGCAGAAACAAATTTCTTAAAGAGGGAGAGAGAGAGAGAAAAAATGAAAAAAATGAGTTTAAAGTTCACTAGTAACAGATAATGCTAGTAATGTTCGTAAATAGGGGCAAGGCAGGCAAAAGACAATGAGGAAATCAACAATAAACGAAAGCCTTACCTATACACTGAGTAACCCTGGAAGACCACCCCTGACCAACCACACAAACCACGTTAGCCTTCCCATCAGGAAAGCTCCCAGCTGGACAACTTACAACAGCTGTTGTACCATCAAGAAAGAAACCTGAGCTAAGGAGTCTTTGATTGTAGATTACTGAGCCATTACTTACAGAGAAGGGTTCACATACATCTGAGAACCAAGCCAAACAGCATAACATTTCATCAACAAGGCATGTGTCAGATAGAAAATGAAACTTATTCCTTATTGAATAAAAACTAAATACAACAGTCAAGAGAGACAGTATATTTAAAGAAACAAACTGTTGTACAATCTCAGCTTTTATGTTTTTTTCAACCTTCAATCAGTAAATGAAAAATATTCTTGTTATCATCAAAATGTAATGTCATAAAGAAAATTTCAGTTTCCAGAGTCCAGCTGACAATCAAATGGCATAATTTGTTGTTGTTTTTGCATTGTTATGTAAAGGAGTTTGTAGGACTAGGTGAGAATATTAACACTATTTACCAATACAAGATTTCAATGGCATAATGGTCCGATTTCCAACATGAGTTTCAGGCTCTGAATACAATCTGAGGTCTTTGGAACATTGACAAACAAAAGAACCTGGAGTGTTTAAACAAATGTGACTGCATCCACCATTGTCCTGAAGGCATTCATCAATATCTGAGAATTTGACCATAATAATAATAATCGTAATATGATAAATATTCCATCCAGCCAAAATCTGATGAGAATAAAGACATAGAATATTTTGGAACATTTCTTTCAATAGGGATAATATTTTTCTTTGGTACATCTTGAATTTATTCAATGGGAAAATAACTGCTGGTAAAAACAAAAACATCAAAATAAAGCAAATGTATTGAACATTAGTTGGTTAGAAAAACTTGAAAATTTAAGTCAAAAGGAGAGATGTGATCATGATCATCCTTATCTTAGTACAAGAATAAAACTTTCGGGACGATTTGACACACAATTTTATTATGAAATTATGAACATTAAATCAAGCAAATCTTTTGATGTGAAGCGTCTTACCATATAATCCATCAAACATGAAATAGTGATTAACTCACTGGGGACCAGCCATATTTGAACCGATAACTACTCAGGACCAGCCATTTTAAGGCATTTTCAAAAAATTGTAAAAAATTTCAGACTAAAGAGAGAGTCATAACTTTTGGCAGAATAGTTCATCCATAATGACTTTATTGTACAAATCAATTGTTACTTGGATAGCTTTCATAGTTATCCAGCAAATTTTGGTAGACCAGGGACCATAATATCACTTTTTCGAAATATTTTACCCTTGCACATACAGTCATACATCACAAAATAAAATTAATTTTCATTTTAAAAAAGCTGAATTCAAATTTAACCATATACCAAGTGGCAATAGATACTTATTTGCTTAGAAGGGTACAATTACATAGAATTACAACATTTATTTTCAGCTTTCAAATGGAAAAAGTATTTTAAAAACCATCAAATGGAAAATCAAAATAAGGAAGAAATAAAAAAGTGATAAATCTATGAATGAAGACAATGGGAAGAATGATCATGTGAACCAAATTACATATTTACATAACTGTGTGTTTCTTTCTATGCACAAAAGTCCTTTTTGGTGTGAAATAATCGAAAACATGGAACTGCGCATAGAGGAACTTGATGATAGGGGCACCAGAAAGATGTCTCTTTTCGTTTAGCAACATTTGTATCCCGCTTCCTCTATCGCTACACACCTTGCAAGCACGTGTTGGCTTCTGCTTCTTTTCTGTGGGTGGACATAGTCAGGGAAGCAACGGTGTGTTAGACGATCCATTGTTGGTGCAATATCGTCGCCGGCTAACGTAGCCGATTCACCCTCCGTTGATGAACATCCTCTGCCATCTGTTGACCAAGAATTTTCACAAACCTTGTGACGGTTAGCGTTGGCAGCCCTTTGCCCGTTTTGATTTATTATAAAGGATGGATGACTGCACCAACACAAGAGCAAACAGATGAAGGTACAGCTTTTTCCACCATTTCAATGTGCGATGATTGATGGGAATAAAAGCCAACAGTTGGTCTGACCTATTGACTCCTCTCATATTTAAATTATAATCCTGCACACAAGCAGGCTTGTCCTTTATGCTCTCGATCTAATTGCCACAGTCTCCTGGGGATCGTGGATGGTTGTCAACATATTGACACTTTTCTTGTCGATCCACCGGAGAGCAATAAGTCCTTCATTACGACGGAAACGTATATCGCCTGTTTTCATAGGCAGGCCAGCCAGTTCCTTTGGCATTCCAATCCGATTGACATGCACTGTGCCAACAGACATAGTGTGTTTTTTCAACAGTTGATTGGATAACGTTGGACATGTATAATAATTATCCATGTACAATATGTACCCTTTAGAAAGTAACCCCATCATCAAGCGAAAACACACATCTACAGGTTTGTTGCTAAGTTCAGGATGAGCACAATAAATTTCAAAATTCCACACATAAGCAGATGAGCTTTCACATAGCATATATAATTTTATCCCCCATTTATTAGGCTTATCCTTCATGTACACTCGAAATCCATGGACAAATGCCATCATCAACGACGACTTTTTGTTTTGGTGTGAGTAATGATTTAAATGTGGTGGTGAGGTGGTCAATAAATGGACAAATTTTGTGAAGGGGATTGTATACAGGATTTCCATGAGGAATTAAAGTTTCATTATTGTTCACATGAAATAGTCCTAAAATTTGCATGAATCTGTTCCGTGACATGAGTTTTGATGCAAATTTGGTCTTGACGATATCCATTTCACACCAGTATTCTTTCAAATTATGCTTTTTCACCAAAGCCATGTGAATCCAAATAGCAAAGAATGAACGAACGTCGTCCAATGAAACTGTTTTCCAATTTTTGTACAGGCTCTCTGGCAGTAGGTCACGTTTTGAAGTTCGGATGCTGCATAACGATTTATTTCCGATTTGACGGATTTCAAAATGTTGATGGTGAAAAATAATCCAAAAAAATCAAGAGGCTCCTCAGCAGTTTCTGGGCACATTGAGACAGGGATCACCAGTGAAAACTGGTGTTGTACCAAAGCCTGTCAAATCCTCAGTCCAAACACCATTAGCAGTAGGCGGAGCAACTCGTGCACATTTTCTTGCTGGTGCAGCTGTTGATGACGATGGTTCATCAGGATCTGACAGATTGTCGTCCGAGTCAAGATCAGGCAGAGGAACTGAAATGTAAAGATAACAAAATAGCTAGAGTAATATATAAATATATATCATTACGGTACACCACATATTTAAAATGAATGATAAAGAGATAAAACCAACAAAAACCACAGCAAATATAAACACCCTCTTTACACACACTAAGTTTTCTAAGCCAATCTACTATCTAGGCAGCTTTGTTATTTTCCATATTTTTTATCAGTCAAAATGTCAATTTCCTTTTCTCTAACTCTGATTCTAAGTCTAGATCTATCTAGAACTCCAACTCTAACTGTCTCTAACTCTAAACAGAAAGGCTAGAATCAATAATCTAAGATCCATAATCTATTGATAAGCACCTGCACGTTATGAAATGGGCGTGGCACTTTGTTTACATTGTAAACAAACATTCATGAGCATATAATTATTACCTTTCGAACTCTCAAATCTTGCCATAGAGCTACAGATTGACAATGCTAAGGCTATACTATCAAAAAGAAATAAATCATGTTCTCACCTGGTGGGGTAAATTCATCATCGGAATCCTCCGATTCAACATCAGAATCAAGTGTCTTAAAGAATTCGACAACCGTCGACCCTGTGTCGGCGGTGCGAATTTGACATTATTAGGATAGGTTACAAAAACTTCGATAAAATGGACAGTAGATGAAAAGACACACTATCGAAAGTGAAACCGGACGTTGAAAGCCTAATGATATCAAAAACATAGATCTATCGGCCAAAATATTGGATTGGAAATAGTTAAGACTATTATTTTACCGTTCACGAGATATCTCGCGCTTGGTCCGATGTATGCGTTGTAGCCGCAATCATGAGATAACCCGTGCTTGGTCCCCAGTTAGTTAATAATGAAAACAAACAAAAAGTTGATAGAATTTTAAACATTAATTCTCTATTATTATTCTTTCTAATGGAAGGAAAATATAACAAACCAATGCATTTGTGATCATGAGATTTTTGGTATCCTTTTGAACAGAAGCAGTTGAAATGTCCCATGTAATTTTGACATCGATGAGACCCACATATATCTGGGACAAGGCATTCATCAACATCTAGAGTAAATATAATAAAGAATGGTTATTTATTTTGCAAACTGCTATGATTATGTTACAATAAGATTTTACAAGTAATATTTACTTCATTGCATAAAATTTAAAGATGTCCTTGAACGAAATTATTTAATCTATAATGTTCAATACGAAACACAAGTCATACATTGGCTACACCAAACATTGTAAGTCTTCATTCTCAGAGAATTAAAACTTTTTTTATTGGCCATACCGTTTATGAACAATGTGACACCTTTTCATTTATCTGTCAAGTTTTTTGTTCCATTCTGTAACAATTCCAAGAGCTTTTTCAAGATTTTAAGGACACAAACATTTTAATTGTTTGCATTCCTTCATGGATTCTGGTAATACATACCAATGCATGTAGGGATTTTCTGATCATATAAAAATCCATCTTCACACGAAAGAATTTGAGAACCTCTACATTCATATCCCTTGTCACAAACAATCATCACTCTTTCGCCAACAGCAAGGGGGTCACTCGAGTTCCACTTTCCATTCAATGGCTTTTCAAAGGTGGGCATTTTCGAGCTATAAGAAATGTTTATAGAATAAAACAAAAATAAATTTGAAAATAATGCTTCCAGCGACAAATGCAATTTCCATTACACTTTGTAAATAAAATTCTTATGTAGATGGAAATGTCAAGCAGCACAACTAAGAAAACGAGACAAAAATGAAACAAATCTTTAAAAGAGGCAACAACAACAAACTTCTTTCTGTCTCAAACATTCAATTAACCTATTATGTAAATGATTATTTTACATTTCATAATGATAGATTTTTCTATGATTTAGTTGAATTTTTTATGCTGTTTTTCGAGGAGGAAGGGGGGGGGGCATCAGTGCTTTGGTTTTACTTATATTGTGGGTGGATGTAGGCTTGGAATAATGTAATGGAGTTTGTTGATGTTTTTTTGTGTTAATGATTCAAATCATAAACTCGATAGAGGAAAACATTTAACTAAATCCTGCTTACCGTCACACCTTGGAACTTCATCAGACCATAAGCCGTCAATGCCACAATGAGAAAACTTGCTCCCGACAAGTTTAAATCCAGCTTTTACAAAAATATTCTCGCATGTAGCCAAACTTTATATCCTCTGCTATTGC
Source organism: Doris montereyensis (assembly GCA_037039925.1). Classification (NCBI taxonomy): domain Eukaryota; kingdom Metazoa; phylum Mollusca; class Gastropoda; order Nudibranchia; family Dorididae; genus Doris; species Doris montereyensis. Next base: position 76,687 of record JAXRKP010000286.1, read on the forward strand.
GTTGCCTTCAGGAGGAGGAGGCTGCTTCGGGCACAGAATTTCTGCAGAGTATACCATAATATATGCCATAAATTCAAATCAGCTTCCTTTCACTATCAAATAAATCAAAGTACCATTGAATTATAGATATTCTGAAGTTAAATTTTTAAAATTATAAGAAATTGCATATTTTCCTTAACACTTTAAAACTATAAGATTTCTAAAATTACAGATTCTTTTGATTTGAGTAATGGATTTAAGTAACGATGTCTTCTATTGACAATGTTCTTCATAATCATCATGGATCTGGCTATGAGAGGATTTGCAAGAAATTCTAGGATACATGTTCCCAAAATCAAGGGGATCTCCACTAAGCAGATGTTTTAATTGTTTTGGATTGAAAGCTAGCTAAACCTAATCTTCAGTCAGAACAAATAAATAAATCCATCAAGCAAGGGAAGGGTGGCTGAGAGTGAACAAAAACAAGTGAAAGTGATGAGAATCCAAAACAAGCAGCATAGGAATGTAATTTTTTCTTTTGCTTTCTTATGTCGAGAAATTTGTAGGAATACGAAGTGACGGAATGCTGTTTGATCAATACAAAACAAATCATATTCAAGAATTGAGTTGACCTTGTTTTCTTTCTATGTGACTGCACAAGCAATAGCTGAGAACTGTCTGTCTATCCATTTGTTCTAAAACAATGACTGAAATTGTATTTGAAAGAAAATGGTGATGGAATACTACCTATTTCATTTCAAATTGATGGTCAAACAAATATCCAAAATACTATAACATGAAAAAGTTAATTTGTCAAAAAACATTTTGACAGACTGAGCAATGAATTATCCCTATGGAATCATGTACTGCCACGCAAGCATCCCCTGCTTTCTCCTGTGCTTTGTTCTCATCCAACAGTTTTATTACTAAGGTTAAAAATTTCCAGGAAAGAGATGACTGGGTTTAATAATTATGAGGAAAAAAAGAATAATTATGCCGACAAAAACACTTAAATGGAATGAACATTTTCACTCACACAATATAAAAACCATTTGCAAATCTTTTCATTTGTGTTAAGTTTTTATCTAAGCATCATTTCATGTCTATGGACTAACACCTATAGATTGATAGAGACTGATAGAGATGCCTGTCAATGTGAAACGGACTGAAAATCCTCCAAAAAAGACGAAGGGAAAAAATAGAAGAACACCATACCCTTCATCTCCCCACATATGTCGTTCATGACAAACAAATATGAAAACATTGATATCTTTGCATTTAGGGCCTAAGCTCCATTTCTCATTGAAAGGAATCAAGTTAATAGTAATGAATCATTGTGTGCTTATCAATAATATAAATGAAATAATGTCAAAAGAACGAGAGCAAATTTCTTGCCTATCACTGGTGTAAAAGTGTAAAATTAAGTAATTGTTATTTTATTCGATTATCATTTTTGGCTTAATTCCATTACATGATCTTATTGCAAACAAATGCTTTCTGGTATCAGTATATAAGATAAAAAAATTATGTTGGTATAATATATGAAAAATACAGCAGTTTTTGTTTGCATGAGCCAAAAGAAAATTCTCTAACTGAATCTATATGTAGCTTACGAGCTAGACATTCGAATATTTAACCTAAAACTTAGGCAAAAAGTATAGAGAAAGACTTAATACCTGGATGCTCTCATTGCTGCTTCTTCGTTCAGACATGTATATGCATACATGTTTAAAGAAAGTCGTCTTCCTTACCAGCTTTCAACTTTAAAGGCAAAAGAACATCAGAATATTGAACAAAATTATTGTTACCGAACCTTGACAAGTCAATCCATCAGACCAGCCATTTACTCCACAAATAGATGTTGTGTTGCCACTAGGAATGAAACCATGATGGCATTTGTAGATTGCTTGGTCGAGATATCCTTGCCCACTCATTGAAACTAGATAACCATTACAAACTTCAGGAGGAACTTCACATGTTACGTCTATAATGAATGATATGAAAAATAAACGATGTGTACATTATCACCATTTAATCAATCTTAAAATGAGCCGCTCATAATGATTATAATTAGCAGCATAACTACCATGTAACTATAAATTAATTTTATATCATGTATAATTATTTTGCAGAGATCATTTACAATGCATTGTATATCATGTACGTACACTGTCCATTCAATTTGAATCTGTTTAAAGATAAAGATGGATTAAAGATGGATTTATAGTCTGTAGGCTTGCACTTCTGTATGACTGTACATCATTTATCCCCCAACAGGCCATTTCATTCAAAGTTCTTTTCAACTCCCTCGGGTACATACAGTACAGCAGCCTATTAGACGCTTTCTATTAACGCTATGAAAAGACCTTTCTCTACCTATAGCTGGGTACTCATTCACATCTGAGTCGAATGAGAAAAGCAGAGTGAAGTACTTTCCTCAGAGTACAGCGCTAAGAGAAAACACCTGAGCCAGCCATGAGGTTTGAACCAGTGTCGTCGTGATACCAAACTCAAAACACCAAAGTTTCGCTACAACACCAACGTTTAAAGACAAATATAAATCAAAACATTTTTCATCACCAGCAACCTTCTGTCCTCTTATTTATGCAAAATTCGTATTCCCCGCTTGAACCATACTGACTGTTTTATATTCCCTATTGAGCATTTAATCTGTTTTTCTCCCTGTCTAGATCCCTGTTTTTCTCTCTGTCTCTGTCCCTGTCTATCTGCCTGCCTGTCTGTCTGTCTGTCTGTTATATTCATAATATGATCATGTACCTAAATATAATCATGAAATGATTTGCATTGATCTCTTTGTAAAATTAGCTAGATTTGTGTATTCATACCCTCACAAACTGGTGATTTTACTGGATTCCATTGTCCATTTATTCCACACACAGCTCTGGAAGGTCCATTCAGCAGATATCCCTCAGGACATGAATAATCAACATGTGCTCCAAAGCTTACGCTTTCAGTGCTCAAACGAACACCATTAGACGTTTCTTGCACGTTACAGTCTTGGAATTTTCAAGAACATATGTATAAATTATATTACAGAATGGATGAAGCCTTTCTTTTTCTAAATAAATAAATAAAAAGAATCATCAAAAACGATTCCTTTTTAAAAACAAATAAACAAAAACAAGATACAATAATGATAATATTGTATTATATAATAACCAACAGACACAGTCCTCTATATTTGAGTAAGGATAAAAATTGCTCCCAGGCTGTGTGTTTAGAAAATATATTGCAATACAGAGAATGTAAGCAATGTATCATTCAATATAAGTACAAACATTATTATCATATTTCTTAGATTTATGACAATTAAATTTAAAAAATTACCATTACATCATTGTTCCAGGTTTTCTATAACATTTTTACTTTTCTTTTTATCATGATATGCTTTTATTGGACTAGTAAAACAAGTTAAGTCATTTGTAAAATCTTCATTTTCACTTTACCAAATGAAATAATGGCTGACCAATGGCCACTGTTCACAGTAGAGTCAGTTTGAAAATGAAGGTAAAATCCATAATAAGATGACACAGAAAATAGATCTCTTTCATCTGATCCTGATAGCTCAGCAATTACAACTGGATTTTTATTCTCAGCATTGTATGTTGAAACCTAGACATAAAACAGAAGAATTCAGGAGAACCTCACGGTCTCATTATCTACCAATCACAATATGCATCCAATCATACACCATACAAGATAATATTGCAAGACACACCATGAAAGAACACTGATATTTTTATTGTTAAGCTGCCTTGTTTAAATCTGCTTTAATCATTTTCTTTTCTTTTGTTTTTAGTCTTTCAGCTTCTGTTTCCTGTTATTCTTATTTAGCCGCAGGCTCTGATTTGAAACCTTAAGTCTAAAAGTGTGCTTAACAACTTTTCCTCTATCATCAACAGAGCTGTCTCTCATATAGGATATTATACTTGTTAGGTGTGGAATACTACAGTAAGATACATTTCAAATCTTTTTTCAATCTTGTAAGGAGAAATGTTTTTTTTTGGAATGCAAAACAACAAACCTGTGACTTCTTTACATTTGTAATTCACTTGTTTGATTGATGAATAATGAGAAAAAAGGAATTGCCCTCCATCAAATACAAAGACACGCTTTATCAAAGTCATCATTAAAAATGTTCTCTGTTTTTACATATTAAGGTGATTTCATTCTAAAATACCTGTAAAATGTCTTTGGCTGACTCAGTCTGGAACTTTGATGAAATAAGCATTGTGAGAGAATGATGGGGAGACATGTCAAATATTTTCCAAGAACAGTTTAAATTATTTGGATATCGGCCACTTGTCATGCCAGGAGATTGTAGTAGGATGGGACTGGAGGCTATCATATCACAACCTGAAATGTTAATTACATAAGCGTATAACCAAATTTTAATCATTGTGGCTATGATGTATTCTTGTCTACATTTATGATGATTTTTTTAAAGTGTACGCATAGTAAGCGGAGAACAGAAAGATCTCTGACTTAATAATAGTTGCTGCAAAAGGTAAAAAGAAGTGGGAAGTTGAAACAATGGAACAATGCAAATGAATAAATGTAAATAAAATTTAAATGCCATTTTATTTCTCTTTGATGTCAAAAGTCCCATTTCTAATAAGCGTATCTCAATTATTGTAAAAGATAATTCAATCTGATGCTATCATAAAAGGTGATGTTTCCAAACCTTTCTGAAAAGAAGCTTCAAACTGGCTAGAGCTGTTCTTCCATCTAGTTAAACGAATAGAAAGAGAATGAAGGGATGAGACAATCATAAATGGCATAAAGTTCCCTGCTGCAAATAGTTTTGGTGGCCACATATGAAAAACAGAAAGTCCCTCAGAATCAAAGTGTTGATTTTGTGTGGAATTTAGGCTGTAAACAACTAGACCGTTGGGCTGAGAGCCATCAATGACTTCGAATGCATCTCCAGTATCCAGATACAGATCTTTTACCTGTTGAAAAATTATTGACATCAATAAATTATTGCTTACGATTAATCTCATTGTACTGAGGTATACATTTCGGTGTTCCATTTAGTTGGATGCCCAATAAGTCAATGTAATTATGTATTAAAATATATCATAACAAATATCCTTTACACAAATGTCATACAACACAATACAATGCAATGCAGTCAGTATAATATAATATGGTACAGTGATAAACAATATATAAAAATATAATATAATATGATACAATATGACATAGTATAACATAATATAATGTAATATAATATAATCAATATAACCTAATAGAACAGAATAGAAAAGAAAAGAATAAAATAGAATGGCATATAATAAGAATATGATGTGATGTAACGTGATGTAATTTAATGTAATGCAACATAATGTCATATAATAAAATAGAAAAGAAAAGAACAGGATAGAAAAGAATTGAAAAGAATATAATAGTGTGCATATAGAATAGACTACTACAGAATAGAATATATTAGAATAGAACAAAAATAATAAAATAGAAAAGAATAGAATAGAATAAAGAAGAATAGAATACTGTGAAAAAGAATACAATACAATATAGCAGGTCTATATTGTGGATTATGGGTATTTTTATCTCATCAACACAACTAATGCCCAATCTATGACTACCATTCATGAAAGTAAACAAAAGATGAACAAACCTGTAGAGAGATGTGACCTCGATAAGAACTGGAGTAAACTGTCCAGTCACAAGTCGTGTGACCCAATGTGTGAGCCATGTGAGGGCCTGCTGACTGGTCAAATTTGATTTGTCCAGTCCCTATGTCATCAACGTCAAAGGTATCTCCACAAATACTGGACAGGGGCTCTATGACAATATTAAGAAAACGAAATCATCACACCTTTGAAACATACCATCAGTGTGCACCAGTGGTGACTAGCAACAATAACAAATGAGAAGTATCTGATATTCAACGATTTAGAGATATTTCTCTTGACTCATTGTTGAGCTTGTGTTTTGGTTATCATTTCTCTTCAATTGTTATTCCTTCCAAATGTCTTACACAACATAAATAAGACCCGTTTACAAACGAAGTCAGAACATCCATGGTGACATTGGTGATTTTACACATTACCACCAATCACATTGGATATGGTTGTAAGATAATCCGTTGTTGATTGAAGGCAAATTGCTCAATGTTATACGGAATATCTATTCCCCCGAATGCCTACTCTAATTTAATCCTTCAACATGGTTACAATGGAAATTGTATGGTAAGTGTCTAATACATACCGCACATAGATCTACTTGTTATTCCTTTCTTATAAACAATAGCTAACCACTTCACATTCACAAGGTTCATCTCATAACATCGAGAAAGGCCGATATCTTTCGTCTACAGGATAATTATACCGTAATAAAAATATTGATTTTCTTCAACAAAAGAACGAAAAATTCCAAGCTTTCTCTTTTCCTTTTTTGTTCTATTTAATGCCGTTTTGTCACAGCATTTAAATGGCTAGTACACGTGTTGACATTTTCTGTTGATAATAAAAAAGGAACCCCTTACTGATCTTGAGTTAAAAACAAAATATGTCCTACCTGAGTTCCATGAAATGTTGAAACCCTTTCTTTGCACCGACTCATCAGATATAAACTGGACCGTGACAAAGCTGCCTGTCGTGTACACAGTCTCGTTGTATCGCGTGCCATCAAAAGATGCAAGCAGAGACAAGTCTGATATCACACTGCCATCGTATATCTTGAGCGTATCATATTTCTCTTCGATGTCAAGATTTTCGATCTGTACTTAGGAATAAGAAATATAACTTTTTTAAATAAGAAATTCCCAATACCCCTGTAATTATTCTCGTTCTAGTTCAGACAAAATGTGATGGACACAACATAATCATTGTTTGCATTGGCACATAAATAGATGTTGAGTTTGCTTGCTTTGTGGGGTTTTTTCTTTTATGAGCTTATATGATCAGATGCTGCCTACAAAGGATCAAAGAGTTGCCTTACAGCCATTGAGAAGAGTTCTAAATATATTTGACCTAATCATAATAACAATATATGCATTTATATAGCACCATTCACCTCTAATTAGTATTATGGCGCTTTACATACTTAAGACAATAAATACATTTGAACATTGAAAAATACAGTAATGACAATACAATGTGAAAAGATTAATGACATATGAGGTTTTAAATTTCATTAAAAGAGGTAGTGTCATAAGTGTGGGAAAGCACTATTTAAAACGTTCATTAAAAGAAAATATTTTGAGGGAAGACGTGAATGAGTTTAAAGAGTTCATTCCTTTAAGACTGTCAAGCAGACTAGTCCATAGCATTGGACATAGTATGAAAATGCTATGTCCCCGTATGATTTCAGTTTGTCTTTGGTTGAAGAAGGAGTACCACAGAGGTACTGAATCGGAGTTGTCTAGCTGACACTTTATAAGAAATGAACTCTCCAAGGTAAACAGGAAAGTATGGATCATGGAGACATTGATAGATCAATGTCTCAATCTTATATCTGATACGATATTTCACTGGTAGGCAGTGTAATTCTTTCAGTGTTGGTGTGATATGGTCAGTCTTTTAAAAAAATCTAAACGTGCTGCATTATTTTGGACTTGCTGTAATTTATTTATACGATTATCTGCCACGCCAGCCAAAAGTGAGTTACAATAATCAATTCTAGATATGACAAATAAACATGATAATTTATTTGCTGCGCTTTCTGTGATAAGGGGCCTAATATGAGCAATGTTGCTTAATTTAGAATAACAGGATTTTGTAATGTAGGAAATATGAACGTCAATTGAGAAAACTGAGTAAAAAATGACGTCAAGGCTTTTAACTCTCGTCTTTACTGGAATGTTTATGCCATATATCGTGGTAGTGAGAATGGTCAGGTTCTTTATTTTATATCTAATGCCGAAGACAATTACTTCAGTTTTATCTTCATTTAACTTCAACTTGTTTGACATCATCCAGGCAGAAATTTCTGAGACACATGTTTCTAAATCAGTAAGACTATGTGTAATGACAGTAATCAAACCAATACGTAAATAACATACGCATACAAATTACAATACCTTATCTAGAACATGTTTTGCAACCCATGAATTAAACCAACACGTTAAGACTGAACAACTAACACATCAAATTTACAAAAACACAACAAAGAGGGGCTCTGAACGTCAAGAACCAAATCAATATAACTGGCATTAACAACGCCCAAACCAAAATAACGATAACTCGCCGAGCATAGAAATACATGCATAATGTATTTGTAAAAATGCATATGAACTGTGTGTACAACAAAAGTCGGTTTTGGGAAAGGGAAACATAAATTGCTTTCTACTCAGTGATTGTGATTCTAGATCACGACTGTGTCCTTCTACTACAAGAAAGAGCCCTCCACCAGATCTTTCCATTCTTGGCTGTCTTTTGTTTTCCACAGCCTTGTTGCCTCTCCGCGTTGTTCAATATCGTTTGTCCATCTGCTCCTCTGTCTTCCTGCCATCTCCAGCCGCTTCTCGGTTTCCATTCTGTACTTCTGATGGTACTTATACATTTATTGTCTTCTACACGAGCGATATACCCCACCCATATGCTGTTGGTTTTAGTGACATTTCAATGACAGCTGTCACTGTGGGTTGGGGTTCGAGTTGCTTGCTAGTCAAGTAGTGTTCGAGTTGCTTTTTGAGTAACGTATTAAATTGGTACAAAAAACGAATGTGTTTATAACAAATCATACATATTATGTATTATTGTTTCTAATATATCAATTTATTCACTATCATGGGTCAGGGGAAAATTAGACTATTTTGTGACGAAGCAAATCCCAATCATGTTGGTATAAATTGAGATATTGTGAAGAAGAGTATTATCCTTAATTGTTACAAGTGTAGCAGGTGCTGCCTCTAAGCGAAGACTATACACACATACTAAGTGGCACGTCATCAATAATGACAATACCATACACAGGTGTCATAACATTGTAAACCTAAGTTGGCATCCAGAGTTTCACTCACACACAAAACTACACAAACATAGACACACATATCCTTACACATACCTAACACATTACTGTAATTGCAGCCACATCTGAAAGCTAAGTAACGTACGTTGTGTCCACCTTAAAGAGATAACTAAAGTACGGTATGTTCATCTCAGAGGGCGAGTTAATGTACTTTGTATCCACCTCAGAGAGCGAGCTAATGTACTTTATATCCATCTCAGAGAGCGAGCTAATGTACTTTATATCCACCTTAGAAAGCGAGCTAATGTACTTTGTATCCACCTCAGAGAGCGAGCTAATGTATTTTATATCCACCCCAGAGAGCGAGCTAATGTACTTTATATCCATCTCAGAGAGCGAGCTAATGTAGTTTGTATCCACCCCAGAGAGCGAGCTAATGTACTTTGTATCCATCTCAGAGAGCGAGCTAATGTACTTTATATCCACCTCAGAGAGCGAGCTAATGTACTTTATATCCAACTCAGAGAGCGAGCTAATGTATTTTATATCCAACTCAGAGAGCGAGCTAATGTATTTTATATCCACCTCAGAGGGCGAGTTAATGTACTTTGTATCCACCTCAGAGAGCGAGCTAATGTACTTTATATCCATCTCAGAGAGCGAGCTAATGTAGTTTGTATCCACCCCAGAGAGCGAGCTAATGTACTTTATGTCCACCTCAGCGAGCGAGCTAATGTACTTTGTATCCACCCCAGAGAGTGAGCTAATGTACTTTGTATCCACCTCAGAGAGCGAGCTAATGTACTTTGTATCCACCTCAGAGAGCGAGCTAATGTACTTTATATCCATCTCAAGGAGCTACCTAAGGTAAGTCGTACCCATCTCAGAGAGCTAACTAAAGTATTTTATACCCCTCTCAGAGAGCTAACTAAAGTACTTTGTACCCTCTCAGAGAGCTAACTAAAGTACTTTGTACCCATCTCAGAGAGCTAACTAAAATATTTTGTACCCCTCTCAGAGAGCTAACTAAAGTACTTTGTACCCCTCTCAGAGAGCTAACTAAAGTACTTTGTACACATCTCAGAGAGCTAACTAAAATACTTTGTACCCATCTCAGAGAGTTAACTAAAGTACTTTGTACCCATCTCAGAGAGCTTACTAAAGTACTTTGTACACATCTCAGAGAGTTAACTTAAGTACTTTGTACCAATCTCAGAGAGCTAACTAAAGTACTTTGTACCCATCTCAGAGAGTTACTAAAGTACTTTGTACCCATCTCAGAGAGCTAACTAAAGTACTTTGTACACATCTCAGAGAGCTAACTAAAGTACGTTGTACCCATCTCAAAGAGCTAAGTAAAGTACTTTGTGTCTATCTCAGAGAGCTAAATAAAATAATTTGCGTCCATCTGAGAGAGTTAACAAAAGTACTTTGTATCCGTTTCAGAGAGTGAGCTAAAGTACTTTGTGTTCGCCTCAGAGAGCTAACTAAAATACGTTCTACCCATCACTGAGAGCTAATGAAAGTCTTGTGTGTCTGTATCATAGAGCTAATTAAGTACTTTGTGTCCATCTCAGATAGTTAACTAAAGTACGTTATGTCCATCTCAGAGAGCTAACTAAAGTACGTTGTACCCATCTCAGAGAGCTAACTAAAATACTTTGTGTTCATATGAGAGAGCTAACTAAAGTATGTTATGTCCATCTCAGAGAGCTAACTAAAGCGCTTTGTGTCCATCTCAGAGAGTTAACTAAAGTATGTTATGTCCATACCAGAAAGCTAACTAAAGTACGTTATGTCCATACCAGAGAGCTAAGTAAAGTACGTTATGTCCATACGAGAGAACTAACTAAAGTACATAATATCCATACCAGAGAGCTAACTAAAGTACGTTATGTCCATACCAAAGAGCTAAGTAAAGTACGTTATGTCCATCTCAGAGAACTAACTAAAGTACGTTATGTCCATCTCAAAGAGTTAACTAAAGTACGTTATGTCAATATCAGAGAACTAACTAAAGTACATTATGTCCATCTCAGAAAGCTAACTAAAGTACGTTATGCACATCTCAGAGAGCTAACTAAAGTACGTTATGTCAATATCAGATAGTTAACTAAAGTACGTTATGTCCATCTCAGAGAGCTAACTAAAGTACGTTATGTTAATATCAGAGAGTTAACTAAAGTATATTATGTCCATATCAGAGAGCTAACTAAAGTACGTTATGTCAATATCAGAGAGTTAACTAAAGTACATTATGTCCATATCAGAGAGCTAACTAAAGTACGTTATGTCAATATCAGAGAGTTAACTAAAGTACGTTATGTCCATCTCAGAGAGCTAACTTAAGTACGTTGTGTCAATATCAGAGAGTTAACTATAGTACATTATGTCCATCTCAGAGAGCTAACTAAAGTACGTTATGTCAACATCAGAGAGCTAACTAAAGTACTGTGTGTCCATATCAGAGAGCTAACTAAAGTACGTTCAGAATCAGAATCAGAATTGATAATTCGCAAAAGGCATTTTGCTCATGAATGCGAATATAGTGTTACACTTCACAGTTCATATTCACACATTTTCACGTCCAAGCACACGTTTAAATTGGTCAACAGATAAGCTGTTGATGACTCTATTTGGCAGGGCATTCCACTCGCAGATGGTTCGAGGGAAAAAGCTGTATTTGTAAATGTTGGTCCGGGTATGTGGGTTGATGAATTTTTGCTGGTGTTGATTTCTTGTTGAGCGAGTATATTCATTGTTGTGTTGAGAAAATAAGCTGGGATTTTCACGGTTGATGTGTCTGTGTTTATTGCTTTGTAAATATGTGTGAGGCGAGAGTGTTTTCGGCGGGTTTCCAGAGAAGACCAGTTAAGTTCCTGTAATGCTTGAGTCACGCATCCTTGTTCTCTTGACCAGCATTTTTTTACAACTCGCGCTGCCCGTCTCTGTACCTTTTCAATTTGGTCAATTTGGTATTGGTGGTGCGGATCCCATGCAGCACTAGCGTATTCTAGCGTCGGCCTAACAAGTGCTGTGTATGCCTGAGATTTAATTTGCATGGAGCATTGACGCAGGTTTCGGTGGATAAACCCAAGGCATCTATTTGCTTTTGATGTGATTTCATTTATATGATCATCCCATTGGAGTTTGTTGTTGAGGCGGACTCCCAGATATGGTATGCTTTGAACGTGTTCCAGATGCTCGTTCATGAGGGTATAATCATATATGACTGGCTTTCTTTCTGGTGTAACGTTCATTACATAGCACTTTGATGGATGGAATTTCATATGCCACTCTTCAGTCCATTTTTCAAGGGTTAACAGATCTCTTTGAAGGTTTTCTGCACTGGCTTTGTTTGTTATTTCTCGAAACAACAAGCTGTCGTCCGCAAACAGTTTAAGATTTGTATCAGGGGACAGATTTTTCCCAAGATCATTTATGAATATTAAAAAACAGAGAGGTCCAAGGACTGTGCCTGGGGGACTCCAGATAGGACATGAGAAGGTTCGTTTGATTTTCCTTCTAGGATTACTCTTTGTGTCCTACCACGGAGCCAACTTTCAAACCATTTCAGGAGCTGTTGGTTGTTTGTTTCATTATCGGATATATCGTTGGTGTTTCTTATTCCATAATTCTCTAGTTTTTGGAGGAGGCGTCGGTGGGGTACAGTGTCAAAAGCCTTACTAAAATCAAGGATTAGTAGGTCAACCTGTTTTTTGTCATCTATTGATTTAGCTATCGACTCTAGTGTTGATATAAGTTGTGTTTCACAGGAATGGTGCTTACGGAATCCACATTGGTAGTCTACCAGTACGTTGTTTTCTTCCAGGTGGTTCATTATCGTGTGTGCTATGATATGATCCAGTACTTTGCAAGAAATTGAAGTTAGGGATACTGGGCGGTAGTTCGAAGCAATGTCACGTCTTCCTTTTTTATAAACAGCTGTGATGTTTGCTGTTTTCCAATCTTCTGGCACGAATCCGGTATTGATTGATTGTTGGAATATTGTGCAAAGATATGGCGCGATCTCATTTGCTGTTTTTTTGAGGATTTTAGAGGGGATGTCATCTGGTCCTGTTGCCTTATGCGTTATGTCAATATTAGAGAGCTAACTAAAGTACGTTATATCCATACCAGAGACCTAACTTAAGTACGTTATGTTCATATCAGAGAGCTAACTAAAGTACATTATGTTCATCTCAGAGAGCTAACTAAAGTACGTTATGTCCATCTCAGAGAGCTAACTAAAGTACGTTATGTCCATCTCAGAGAGCTAACTTAAGTACATTATGCCCGTATCAGAGAGCTAACTAAAGTACGTTATGCCCGTATCAGGCAGCTAACTAAAGTACTTTGTGTCTATCTCAGAGAGCCAATTAAAGTACTTTGTGTCTATCTCAGAGAGCCAATTAAAGTACTTTGTGTCTATCTCAGAGAGCCAATTAAAGTACTTTGTGTCCTTCTCAGCGAGATAATTAAAGTACTTTGTGTCTATCTCAGAGAGCCAATTAAAGTACTTTGTGTCTATCTCAGAGAGACAATTAAAGTACTTTGTGTCTATCTCAGAGAGACAATTAAAGTACTTTGTGTCTAACTCAGAGAGACAATTAAAGTACTTTGTGTCTATCTCAGAGAGACAATTAAAGTACTTTGTGTCTATCTCAGAGAGTCAATTAAACTACTTTGTGTCTATCTCAGAGAGCCAATTAAAGTACTTTGTGTCTATCTCAGAGAGACAATTAAAGTACTTTGTGTCTATCTCAGAGAGCCAATTAAAGTACTTTGTGTCTATCTCAGAGAGACAATTAAAGTACTTTGTGTTTATCTCAGAGAGCCAATTAAAGTACTTTGTGTGTAGCTCAGATAGCCAATTAAAGTACTTTGTGCCTATCTCAGAGAGCCAATTAAATTTCTTTGTGTCTATCTCAGAGAGACAATTAAAGTACTTTGTGTTTATCTCAGAGAGCCACTTAAAGTACTTTGTGTATAGCTCAGAGAGCCACTTAAAGTACTTTGTGCCTATCTCAGAGAGCCAATTAAAGTACTTTGTGTTTATCTCAGAGAGCCACTTAAAGTACTTTGTGTGTAGCTCAGATAGCCAACTAAAGTACTTTGTGCCTATCTCAGAGAGCCACTTAAAGTACTTTGTGTCTATCTTAGAGAGACAATTACATTATTTTGTCTGTAGCTCAGAAAGCCAACTAAAGTACTTTGTGTCTATCTTAGATAGACAATTACACTATTTTGTCTGTATCTCAGAGAGCCAACTTAAAGTACTTTGCACCTATCTCAGAGAGCCAATTAAATTATTTTGTGTCTAGCTCAGAGAGGCAATTAAAGTATTTTGTGTCTATCTCAGAGAGCCAATTAAACTATTTTGTATCTATTTCAGAGAGCCAATTAAAGTATTTTGTGTCTATCTCAGAGAGCCAATTAAAGTACTTTGTGTCTATCTCAGAGAGGCAATTAAAGTATTTTGTGTCTATCTCAAAGAGCCAATTAAACTACTTTGTATCAATGTTAGAGAGCCAATTAAAGTATTTTGTGTCTATTTCAGAGAGCCAATTAAGTACTTTGTGTCCATCTCAGAGAGCCAATTAAGTACTTTGTGCCTATCTCAAAGAGCCAATTAAAGTACTTTTTGTCAATGTTAGAGAGGCAATTAAAGTACTTTGTGTCTATCTTAGAGAGCCAAATTAAAGTACTTTGTGTCCATCTTAGAGAACCAATCAAAGTACTTTGTGTCTATCTTAGAGAGCCAATTAAAGTACTTTTTGTCCATTTCAGAGAGCAAATTAAACTACTTTGTGTCTATCTTAGAGAGCCAAATTAAAGTACTTTGTGTATATCTTAGAGAACCAATCAAAGTACTTTGTGTCCATTTTAGAGAGCCAATTAAAGTACTTTGTGTCTATTTTAGAGAGCAAATTAAAGTACTTTGTGTTATTTCAGAGAGCCAATTAAAGTACTTTGTGTCTATTTAGAGAGCCAATTAAAGTACTTTGTGTCTATTTTAGAGACCCAATTAAAGTACTTTGTGTCTATTTTAGAGAGCCAATTAAAGTACTTTGTGTTATTTCAGAGAGCCAATTAAAGTACTTTTTGTCTATTTCAGAGAGCCAATTAAAGTACTTTGTGTCTATTTTAGAGAGCGAATTAAAGTACTTTGCGTTATTTCAGAGAGCCAATTAAAGTACTTTGTGTCGATTTCAGAGAGCCAATTAAAGTACTTTTGTGTCTATTTCAGAGAGCCAATTAAAGTACTTTGTGTCTATCTCCGAGAGCCAATTAAAGTACTTTGTGTCTATCTCAGAGAGCCAATTAAAGTACTTTGTGTCTATCTCAGAGAGCCAATTAAACTACTTTGTGCCTATCTCAGACAGCCAATTAAAGTTCTTTGTGTCCTTCTCAGAGAGCTAACTAAAGTACTTTGTGTTTATCTCAGAGAGCCAATTAAACTACTTTGTGTGTAACTTAGATAGCCAATTAAAGTACTTTGTGCCTATCTCAGAGAGCCAATTAAAGTACTTTGTGTCTATCTTAGAGAGACAATTACACTATTTTGTCTGTAGCTCAGAAAGCCAACTAAAGTACTTTGCACCTATCTCAGAGAGCCAATTAAAGTACTTTGTGTCTATCTCAGAGAGGCAATTAAAGTATTTTGTGTCTATCTCAGAGAGCCAATTAAAGTACTTTGTATCTATTTCAGAGAGCCAATTAAAGTATTTTGTGGCTATCTCAGCGAACCAATTAAGTACTTTGTGTCTATCTCAGAGAGCCAATTACAGTACTTTGTGCTTATCTCAGAGAGCCAATTAAAGTACTTTGTGTCAATGTTAGAGAGACAATTAAAGTACTTTGTGTCTATTTCAGAGAGCCAATTAAAGTACTTTGTGTCCATCTCAGAGAGCCAATTAAAGTACTTTGTGTCTATCTTAGGGAGACAATTAAAGCACTTTTTGTCTATTTCAGAGAGCCAATTTAAGTACTTTGTGTCTATCTTAGAATGCCAATTAAAGTACTTTGTGTCTATCTTAGAGAGCCAAATTAAAGTACTTTGTGTATATCTTAGAGAACCAATCAAAGTACTTTGTGGCCATCTTAGAGAGCCAATTAAAGTACTTTGTGTCTATTTCAGAGAGCAAATTAAAGTACTTTGTGTCTATGTTAGAGAGCCAATTAAAGTACTTCGTGTCTATGTTAGAGAGCCAATTAAAAGTACTTTGTGTCTATTTTAGAGAGCGAATTAAAAGTACTTTGTGTCTATTTTAGAGAGTCAATTAAAGTACTTTGTGTTATTTCAGAGAGCCAATTAAAGTACTTTTTGTCTATTTCAGAGAGCCAATTAAAGTACTTTTGTGTCTATTTCAGAGAGCCAATTAAAGTACTATGTGCTTATTTCAGAGAGCCAATTAAAGTACTTTGTGTCTATTTCAGAGAGCCAATTAAAGTACTTTGTGTCCATCTCAGAGAGCCAATTAAAATACTTTGTGTCCATCTCAGAGAGTCAATTAAAGTACTGTGTGCCTATCTCAGAGAGCCAATTAAAGTACTTTGTGTCTATCTTAGAGAGACAATTACACTATTTTGTCTGTAGCTCAGAAAGCCAACTAAAGTACTTTGCACCTATCTCAGAGAGCCAATTAAAGTACTTTGTGTCTATCTCAGAGAGGCAATTAAAGTATTTTGTGTCTATCTCAGAGAACCAATTAAAATACTTTGTATCTATTTCAGAGAGCCAATTAAAGTATTTTGTGGCTATCTCAGCGAACCAATTAAGTACTTTGTGTCTATCTCAGAGAGCCAATTACAGTACTTTGTGCTTATCTCAGAGAGCCAATTAAAGTACTTTGTGTCAATGTTAGAGAGACAATTAAAGTACTTTGTGTCTATTTCAGAGAACCAATCAAAGTACTTTGTGTCCATCTCAGAGAGCCAATTAAAGTACTTTGTGTCTATCTTAGGAGACAATTAAAGCACTTTTTGTCTATTTCAGAGAGCCAATTTAAGTACTTTGTGTCTATCTTAGAATGCCAATTAAAGTACTTTGTGTCTATCTTAGAGAGCCAAATTAAAGTACTTTGTGTCTATTTCAGAGAGCAAATTAAAGTACTTTGTGTCTATGTTAGAGAGCCAATTAAAGTACTTTGTGTCTATGTTAGAGAGCCAATTAAAGTACTATTTTTAAAAGTGTGTCTATTTTAGAGACCCAATTAAAAGTACTTTGTGTCTATTTCAGAGAGCCAATTAAAGTACTTTTTGTCTATTTCAGAGAGCCAATTAAAGTACTTTGTGTCTATTTCAGAGAGCCAATTAAAGTACTATGTGCTTATTTCAGAGAGCCAATTAAAGTACTTTGTGTCTATTTCAGAGAGCCAATTAAAGTACTTTGTGTCCATCTTAGAGAGCCAATTAAAATACTTTGTGTCCATCTCAGAGAGTCAATTAAAGTACTTTGTGTCTATCTCAGAGAACCAATTAAAGTATTTTGTGTCTATCTCAGAGAGCCAATTAAACTACTTTGTGTCTATCTCAGAGAACCAATTAAAGTAGTTTGTGCCTATTTCAGAGAGACAATTAAAATACTTTGTATCTATCTCAGAGAACCAATTAAAGTACTTTGTGTTTTTCTCAGAGAACCAATTAAAGTACTTTGTGTCTATCTCAGAGAGCTAACTAAAGTACGCTGTGTCCATCTCAGAGATCTAACTAAAGTACTTTGTGTCCTTCTCACATAAATGATTAAAGTACTTGGTGTCCTTCTCAGATAGGTAATTAAAGTACTTTGTGTCCTTCTCAGGGAGCTAACTAAGGTACTTTTGGGTCCTTCTCAGAGAGCTAACTTAAGTATTTTGTGTCCTTCTCAATGAGCTAACTAAAGTACTTGGTGTCCTTCTCAATGAGCTAATAAAAGTACTTTGTGTCCTTCTCAGCGAGATAATTAAAGTACTTTGTGTCCTAATTAAAGTACTTTGTGTCCTCAGCAGAGATAATTAAAGTACTTTGTGTCTATCTCAGAGAGCCAATTAAAGTACTTTGTGTCTATCTCAGAGAGACAATTAAAGTACTTTGTGTCTATCTCAGAGAGCCAATTAAAGTACTTTGTGACCATCTCAGAGAACCAATTAAAGTACCTTCTGTCCATCTCAGAGAGCCAATTAAAGTACTTTGTGTCCATCTCAGAGAACCAATTAAAATACTTTGTGTCTATCTCAGAGAACCAATTAAAGTACTTTGTCTCTATCTGAGAGAGCCAATTAAAGGACTTTGTGTCTATCTCAGAGAACCAATTAAAGTACTTTGTATCCATCTCCGAGAGCCAATCAAAGTACTTTGTGTCTATCTCAGAGAGACAATTAAAGTACTTTGTGTCTATCTCAGAGAACCAATTAAAGTACTTTGTGTCTATCTCAGAGAACCAATTAAAGTACTTTGTGTCTATCTCAGAGAATCAATTAAAGTACTTTCTGTGCATCTCAGAGAGCTAATTAAAGTACTTTGTGTCTTTCTCAGAGAGCTAACTAAGGTACTTTGTGTCTATCTCAGACAGCCAATTAAAGTACTTTGTGTCTATCTCAGATAGCCAATTAAAATACTTTGTGTCTATCTCAGAGAGCTAACTAAAGTACTTTGTATCTATCTCAGAGAACCAATTAAAGCACTTTATGTCCTTCTCAGAGAGCTAACTAAAGTACTTTGTAACCAACTCAAGGAACAAGCTACCTCACAAAGTTAACCATTGTATTTTGTATCCACTTCACAAAACAAAGTAAAGCAGTTTTGTGCACTGCACAAAACAAAGTAAAGTAGTTTGTGGCCCCTTAATACAACAAAGTAAAGTAGTTTGTGTCCACGTCATAAAACAAAGCAAAGTAGTTTGTATCCATTTCACAAAACAAAGCAAAGTAGTTTGTATCCATTTCACAAAACAAAGCAAAGTAGTTTGTATCCATTTCACAAAACAAAGTAAAGTAGTTTTTATCCATTTCACAAAACAAAGCAAAGTAGTTTGTATCCATTTCACAAAACAAAGTAAAGTAGTTTGTGTCCAATTCAAAAAACAAAGTAAAGTATCACTTCACACAACAAAGCAAAGTAGTTTGTATCCATTTCACAAAACAAAGTAAAGTAGTTTGTGTCCACTTCACAAAACAAAGTAAAGTATCACTTCACACAACAAAGTGAAGTAGTTTGTTTCCAATTTACAAAACAAAGTAAAGTATCACATCTCACAACAAAGTGAAGTCATTTGTATTCACTTCACAAAACAAAGTTTGTGTCCATCTCACAGAGATAAAATTAAAACACTTTGTGTCCACCTCAGAGATATAAATAAAGAAATGTGTATCCACATCAGAGATTAAGCTAAAGTACGGTATGTACATCTCACAAAGCTAACTAAATTACGTTGTGTCCTTATCAGAGAGCTAATTAAAGTCGTTATGTCGACCTTAGAAAGAAGAATACACAGAATTTATTGTTGACCTTAAATTTCTGTTTTGACCGGTTTTGACCACATTAACCTTCGTGATGTTTTTCACGTGTAAATCCCCTTGATACGTGGTTACACATAAGGCTCCCACCAAAGGTCGCCACTGCTGTCTATCATCATTGGCAGTTCTTTTCAGTTGTCCCTAGCTGAGACTATTCATTATGATTTCTTTCTCGACATTCTCCACTGTTATAACTTAAAGTTGGGTCTTAAATGTTGAAAACAACATGGAACAACCAAATTATGTGTCGCGAATGAACATTCCTTTTTATCCCTGCTTACACAATTTGGTGGCTCCTAGTGTAGTACCTTTTCAACTTTGTGTGTAACAGCGTTCTGACACATTTTCATTACAAGTAGAATGTTTGATCTTGGGACCATAACAGAGAAGGGGGTTATCAGTTCAGAAATATCCCACGAGTTAAAATCAAAACCCACTATAATAGAACGCATTACCGTAATTAGTATGTGCAGTGATGGATCGGTTTCTATTGTCCAAACACATTTAGAGAAAGGCAGATAATTGTCACGTGATCTCGGAAACCAAAGTTTCCCTTTATCGTTCCTATAGAGTGCACCACATAAAGGGGAACTGTTCACTGTGGATGTTGATACGTCTCTGGTCCCTGCAACATATGATTATTATTATTATTATTATTATTATTATTATTAGAGGCAAATATAATTGTGTCAATCATATCCTGTCATTATGTTGCGTGGAATGAAAGTCATAATGGCATAGTATTTTAACCCACAGCTTTGTGAACTAAAATGTAAATGGAATGCTAAAAAAGGAATAATAATAGTGAATTTTTATCCCATGAGATGTTTTCACCATTACCAAGTGAGACCAAATAAAAACGTTTGATTCAGTTTGAGTCGCATACTACGATAACATTGTTTACAAAATATCATGACAGCAATCGCCAATAAATGTTTCACTTTCCTCGCCCTCTCGTCGTACTGTCATATCCTGTCACTGTATACATTGTCACTTTCTTGTAAACGTTATTTCTACGAAGGCAAATTTTGAACGAGGCGAGATATTTGAAGCACCCAGTTTTGAATGAGTTATAAGTTTAAGCTCTGAGTGTCTGTCTGTCTGTCTGTCTGTTTGTCTGTCTGTCTGTCTCTGTCTATGTCTATCTCTCTCTATCTGTTTGTCCGTCTGTCTCTCTGTCTGTCTCTCTGTCTATCTTCGTGTAAGTCTGTCTCTGTCTCTCTGTCTCTCTGTCTCTCTCCCTCTCTCTCTCTCTCTCTCTCTCTCTCTCTCTCTCTCTCTCTCTCTCTCTCTCTCTCTCTCTCTCTCTCTCTCTCTCTCTCTCTCTCTCTCTCTCTCTCTCTCTCTCTCTCTCTCTCTCTCTCTCTCTTGCAGTAATGGCATT
>JAXRKP010000286.1:102500-112500 GCA_037039925.1 Doris montereyensis
TCATTGTTTTCGCTGTCAGAATTTGAGAGACACAGCTTTGTTTCAAAGAAAAATCATAATTCACCATCGTGTCCAGGCATGCTTGTTATACTATATTAGAATGAGATCGGTTGGGTTTTAATAAGTATTCACCTATCCACACTGAAATATCCAACTCCTTCAACATTGACGGTGCTTGCTCCACCAGTTCCGTCTGATTCGCATAATACTGGATCACGAACTTGTTCAGCCATGTTGAATCTTTGATGTTGCTTGTGTGAGCCAATGTGCTGTCGTAACTGTGTTCAGTGAAAACAAGATATATTTTTCAGTATAACTCTTAAATTATCAAATTCCGATTTCTAAATGTTGGGGGGACCGGTGGTCCAGGGGCAAGGTGTCGGCCTCTCAACCAAGAGGTAGCGGGTTTGAACCCGCCGACTGTTGAAACATTTACTAGAGTTTTTCGAGGAAAATCTACCCCCCTGGTCCAGGTAGGTGGATCAACACCTAGTTCCAGCGCAGACGGACGATAAAATGAACGTCTGTGCACGTTAAAGATCCCTTGGCTGTGTACAAGACAGCCCGGCCAAAACTAAACATCATACCACATACCCGGAGATCACCTTAGTTGTGGATGTGGGTAAATCAAATCAGATCAAAATTCTTAACGTTGACAATGTTTTCAAGACAGTGTGATTGATCAACATGAGACATCAAGGATAAGTGTGCTGTCAGTCTAATTTTTGAGAAGCCAGTGTATGTGACCCTGTCAAAGCCTGGACCCACTTAAATGAATGACTGGTGATTACTAACAGCTTGTTATGAAAGTGCTTGAAATTCCTAACTGCCATTCAGTTGTCGACTCTTCCCTTGCATAACATACATGTACAAGAGAAAAATGGCTCATCGTTGGTAGACTAGATGAAAAGCGTCAGAAAGAAAATGATAGAGTCTATATAATTAGACACGAGTGCCAGTATATTCATTCGCAAGTGGAAAAGGGTCGCAGATGTCAGTGATCTTATGTAGGAGTGTGCGTTAGCATCAACGCTTGTCTGTGAATTCAGGTCAACATGAGGTCAAAGATAATGCAACCTTGTTAAGTGGACCTAACTCAAAGTTCCTATGTGCCTGTATATGTGTGTGTGGGGGGGGAGAAAGAGACAGACAGACAGACAGACAGACAGGGATTAAATAGTTAAATAACTATAAACTATCAAAACAAGCAACAAGCTAATAGAAAACAAAACCGCAAGAAAAGAAAAAATTAAATAAAAACAAAGAAAAAACCCATTAAAAACACGAAAAACATTAGAGAAAAATCTTTATATTTTCAATACATACGCATCGTAGATTTGTATCTCGTTGCGTAGTTGAAGTGTAAAACCCAAAGGAATTTGTACGATCACAAAAAGAAACAACTCGCCCTTTTCTATTATTATACCACCACTAACTGGAATACTCGATCTGGGGGAGAGGGGTATATCATGATAAAATGTATAATGTAACTAAGAACACGATCTTTTTTATGTTTGAATGAACGTTTGGATATCTTTCGAAAACGTTTGTGGTAGCGGATTTTAAAAATAATATGTAGACTTTGACAATATTCACTTCGTGTCTCAGTCTCAGATGTCAAGAGAATTGAATTGAAAGCATTTTATTATCCACGAAGGGAGATTTATTTTTGTTACAGTGAGTACGTGCAATGTAGAATAAGTGTAAACTACACTTACTATGAAACATTTAATTGTATATTACGAGTAATTCATTAACTTTAGCATAATGACATATCACAATTATCATGAATCAATATAAACATGAGAGTGACAACAATGATGCCAGTTATAGCTGGGATCATGATGGTTTTGATAAGGATGAATTCACAACGATGATGTTTGACGATGATGAATGGTAATAATGATGTTGTTGTTGATGGTAATGATGATGATGATGGTATTATGATGGTGGTGGTGATGGTGATGGTGGTGGTGGTGGTGGTGGTGGTGGTGGTGATTATGATGGTGTAAGTGATGACGACGATGATATTGATAAAGCACACTTGGTACTACATTGTCATTTTAAATATATGATATGAGGGCGCCATTTACAAGGCATCATTTGAAAACAGTCGCTGAGAATAAATAAGTATTTATAGATACATTTATTGCATACAATGATATAAATGCTACAATAAAGGTCCTTCCTTTTTATTTTTATTTTGTTTCTTTTTTTCAGATATGACAGACACCTTCGAGAAGTTTATTGTCAAAATATACAAGTAAATAAGTTTTCGTTGTTTCGTTTAAATTCACCACTTCTATCATATGCGGTGATCTCAGAAAGATGTAAGTGATTTACTTACCTTTCACATTGACGTTGTGCCTGAATCCAAGTCAATTGAGTAGATGTAAGTTTGAAACATCTATCCTGGTTGAGAGTCCATCCTTAAATGTAATATGAATTTACATTTTACATAATAGAATCAGCCTAAATGCAGGAACAAAACCTTCGAAACACGCTGTGAATATATTTCTTCATTGTAATTTAACCTGAAAAAAACAAGATTGGGAACGAGTCTGATCGGTACAGATTTCAAAAATGTCTTTTCAGACTCAGCTCGTGTGCAAAGAAAATGGATATCAGAGGTGCAACTTAAGAAGATTCTTAGTATCTTAATCTTAAAGTAGGCTATGGTTTTTGCTACCATAATGACTATGGAAGAAGCTTTGATAAAAAGATTTATAATTGCCGTCTAAGCAGAATTTAAAGTCCCATACATGGAGAAAATTAACGAAATTAAGCTTATTCCCACTCCATTAAAGATACAAATCCAAATAGTTACAACCGCAACGAAACAAGAATATGTTCGAGTATAATATTTCCGATGTTTCTTTTTCGCTGCAATTGTTTCTGGTAGTATAATATATGTACAGTTAAAGCGATGGTTTTCCTTTCGTTGCAATTGTTTCTGGTAGTATAATATATGTACAGTTAAAGCGATGGTTTTCCTTTCGTTGCAATTGTTTCTGGTAGTATAATAATATGTACAGTTAAAGCGGTGGTTTTCTTTTCGTTGCAATGGTATAATTTTCCGATGGTTTTCTTTCGCTGCAATTGTTTCTGGTAGTATAATATATGTACAGTTAAAGCGATGGTTTTCCTTTCGTTGCAATTGTTTCTGGTTAGTATAATATATGTACAGTTAAAGCGATGGTTTTCCTTTCGTTGCAATTGTTTCTGGTAGTATAATATATGTACAGTTAAAGCGATGGTTTTCCTTTCGTTGAAAGTGTTGTTCTGTTGTCGTGTCATGTCGACACACTTCACGTCACGTTCGTACATAGGTGACATCTTTTTCTTGTCCCTGTGTCGCGGTGAACTATAACTGTATCAATAGAACATTGGATTATGTAGGAAGAACTCATGCTTATTTGATGTGGTGTAGGAAAATGTTAAAGTACACAATCCCTACGTTTTGAGAAGCCATGGAGGTTGATAACAAATATACCATTGACCGCTTGATAAAACTCACCATCTGGGCAATGAAATAATCCACTAGACAAATGATTTGAAGTAACCGAAATTTGCCTTTTTAAAAGCTTGTCTGGTGGCGTCTTCACTACCTAGGTAAAGAGTAGAGAATTATATGAATTTGATGCTTAATGGAGATGCACGCTCTATACATTCATTACTATTATTATCATTGACATTATTTTTATATTTATTGGTGAGCTGGGAGTAGAATGTGAAGGAAATGGTTTAGGAGATTGGAACGTGAAAGGAGAGTGGTACATGGAGATAATTATATTTAACTCAATAGTTTTGATTGTGTTACCAGATGGAAACATGAAAAGGTGAAGTAAATTGCTTGTATTTAAGTATTTCTTAAATGTATCTTTCACAATCATTATATAATTCAATTGCTTTGATGAAACCTCGTTCTTATACAATCATATTAATTTTACTTTTAATTTGTGAATGCTTCAAACATACACCAAGTTGGTAAATGCGTTTTCATAACATAATTCAACACTATACATTTTTCATGAAATCCTGAGCACATTTATTTTTCAACAATGATTAAATCCCCACTTACCTCCCGCGATGCAGTTTCTCTGATGTTAACACAATATATTAATGTCAATGCCAAAATACTTCTGGTGAGAAACGTGTTCCTGATTCTCGAGCCAAGCAAGAAACTGTCAAATGATGCCCATGTCTTCCTCGGTGCCCTTCTTTTGGCCATAACCGTGTTCTTTCCATTAGGAGCCACGTCAGACAGCCAACATGGTACTAAGCGCGAGCCTTCAATTAGTTCTAAAGGAATAAATAGTTTTTTTAAATGTAAGACAACTGTTATGATAATTGCAAATCAACACACACTTTCACACATGTATACACACACAAACACACACACACACATACATGTATACATAATACATAATACATACATACATACATACATATATACATATATACATACATACATACATAAATATTTACATACATTCATACGTACAGACTTACATACATACATATATACATACAAATAGACAGGCAGATAGACAGACAGACAGACATACAAACTTAAACAGGCAGATAGACATGCAGGTAGATGCAGGTTATTAAGATAAGATAAGAAAGATAAACATTCATGGTCCAAAATAAGTACATCGTTATTCCTTTGGAGTTATATTATCTTCTTTTTTTTCATTTTCCCTTTTAATCAATTCTATCTCTCTTTCTTGGTGTCTACCTGTGTGTGTAAAATATTTAAAGGATGAAAAGAACAGAAAAACAGAACAAAATCAAAATTGCCATTCTATAAAACATGCTACACTGTATGCAAATTCTACACAAAACCAAGCGATCAAGGCGATGACAATGAGGGCAATGATTTGATGGATGATGGCAAACATGTCTTGTTTTGTGTCTTTCCTTATACCACTAAATCAAAATGGGTATACCAGAACGATTGGATAGTTTGTTTTTAATTGATTTGATTTACCCACATTCATAATTAATGTGATCTCTGGATTTTTGGAAGGATTTTCTTAAATTTTGCCCAGACTGCCTTTTAAACAGCTAAGGGATCTTTTACGTTCACAAAGTGCTGTGATCTGCACACGGGATCTCCTTTTTATTGTCCGTCTGCGATGGGCTAGGCGTCGAGCCACCTACCTGGACCAGGGGGGGGGGAGATTTTACTCGAAAAACTCGAGAAAAAATTGTCAACTGTCGGCGGGATTTGAACTCACGACCTTCAGGTTGAGAGGCCGACACCTTGCCTTTGGACTACCGAGTCCCCATTGATCTGGGAAGCTATGGAGCTGATGGTAGTTGGAGAACTGACATCAGTCGATTTTGTAAAGAAGGTATGATATGATGATTATAATTCATGAAAAGTGGGAAACTCACTGTTGGCTACTTTCTTTTCTTTTCTCACAGTTACAATTACATTCCTATCTAGATGTTGTCTGTCTTGTAATATCTTTACTTATTTTTTATATTTTTTATATTATGTTTCGGACTGTTTTCTTAACATTCAATAGCAATTCATGACGGTCAAACTAACCGATAAACCATTTTACAGGCCTCCTATAGTGGGTTTCACTGTTGTCACTGAATGTCATTATTGACCACATCCAGGTTTGCAGGATGTCATTATGCTTTTTGAATGTGGCATGGTAAATAGTAATGTAGTAATAATAGAATATTATCAACTCTGAATAATTTTGGTTTTCTAGCATTCTTGTTTTGTAAACAATAGAAACTTCACTATGCCCTCATCAGTCAAAATCAGCATCGATAGTGACGCCTAATTATTTGTAAGAACTCACTCTTTTAACACTAAAATTCACTTTTAATCATTTGAGACCGAAAGGGTAGTAATTCTTTTCCGGCGTATTGTTTCTTCTGTTTTCTTAACATTCAATAGCAATTTATGACAGTCAAACTAACCGGTAAATCATTTCACAGCTCTCCTTTAGTGGGTTTTATTGTTGTCGCTGTCACTGTAAATCAGTTCTTGCAAAATTGAGTCATTTGTAACTCTAAGTAGTTATATGATGTAACTGGTATATATTTTACATTCAATTGTGTATAGGGTGAAAAGAAAAGGAGATAGAACACACCCATGCGGAGCTCCGATGTTTGTAGTTATAGGCGAATATTGCACATTGACGTGTTGGGTGTGATTTGATTAGAAATCACCAATTCAGGTTATGATAATAATTGTTTACATTTAAATATTCTAGTTTGTTTGACACTATTGATGATTGTTGTGACGCTGGGCAGAATTCGATAAAGAAGATGTGTCAATAAATCTTTGGTTTATTTAAATGTTTATAAACATTACCAGTTATAATAGATCTAATGTACACCGACAGACAGACGATCAGACATTTAGAGAAATAAAAATTAAATAGCTAGACGATTAGATTAAAAAATTCGAGTTGATTAAAGTTGAGACATCAGTCCTACTTTGAGAAACAGATGGACAATGGAGTAGGTATCTGGAGGTGGGAGACAATTGCTTCTAAAAAAAATGTTTTTAACAGAAAGCTGCACAAATGTATCTTTATTTCCTGGATTTGTTTAGTCCTTAATATAACATTATATCTGTACTTCCTAGAGTGTATTCAAATTGTTATATAGAGTTTGCTCGTTAGTGGCTAACTACCAAAGACAATTAAATGAACACCTGTATAAAAGTACTACAGCAATTAATTAGCAGACCTATTTATGCCATTCAGTATTAGGAAGTATGCACACTAGTCAAATGCTCATTCCCAAGAAGTAAGGCTCTTTGACTTTGAGCTCTTCTCAACATATGGTTTAGTGCAATTCAGAAGTTGTCTAAAATCATCATTAATTATGATTTTTAATGTAAGAACGTTTATTCGTAGTAGTGGTAGTAGTAGTAGTAGTAGTAGTAGTAGTAGTAGTAGTAGTAGTAGTAGTAGTAGTAGTAGTAGTAGTAGTAGTAGTAGTAGTAGTAGTAGTAGTAGTAGTAGTAGTAGTAGTAGTAGTAGTAGTAGTAGTAGTAGTAGCAGTAGTAGTAGTAGTAGTAGTAGTAGTAGTAGTAGTAGTAGTAGTAGTAGTAGTAGTAGTAGTAGTAGTAGTAGTAGTAGTAGTAGTAGTAGCACTGGGCCTTTCCTTCATGCATATCCTTTTTCTACCATTACTTTTGTGATATCAGAAGTAACCATGGTCCTGAGCTTTATTACTGGGCATAAATCGAGCGGTCAAGAATCAAATGTCGAAGAGGACATACAGACAGGTTGCTAGCTATATATTTATCTAGTCACATCGTAAATGGAAATGAAATCTCTGAAAAATCATTGTATTTAAACCTTATTTTTAACAACCTTCTCTCCCTCTCCCTCAACCACAAATTTACACACACACACACACACACACACACACACACACACATATATACATACATTCAAACTGAGATCAAAGCCTATGGAATACATGAATGAATAACAAATTCGTGGTGCCATTGTGCCTGTGCACATGTAGATGTATTTGAATTTCTCACGGACATGTTTCAATAGGAGACTGTTTCTTGAAGACCTACTTTGTGGCTTTCTCTCAAGAGGCGCAGTCTCTCTTTCCTTAGCTTTCTTTTTATTTCTTTTTTCTTTTCTTGTTTACCACGACAAAAGATGAAAATACCATCACTGTTGAACATAGCACGTGAAATCCTATCATGGTTGTGACATGTGCATGCCCCGCCCATTCATATCAAATCGACGTCAGTGTCCGTTGTAACTGTAAGGTTCTTTTTCTTACTCAAAGCATGAGTATGTTTATGAGTCATGATCATAAACTTGCTGATGGAGTGGCAGACACGTCCACTCCTTGGCCAAAACCCTTCTCATGTCCAAGTTGTAAGCATTCCATGTTCTCTTTTACGCCTTTTTATAGGTCTCCACTACCTCACAATAAAAGCAGGCCTACATCAACAATATCATAATGACCATCCACTGTTTTTATTTTGGCTAGTGCTAATTTGACAGTTTGTTCTGTTCTGTTAAATTTGTTCTTCTTGTGTTTTTTCTTTAGCTGTGTCTCGTTTTACTTTGTTTTTTCTTTTTGTTTTATTTTGTATTGTCTTATAAATGTCAGGTTTGGATTTTGTTACGTTGGTTTAACCATTCTTTTGTTTAATGTGTTCTCTTTTATATTTTCTTTTACTGGGGACGGGGTTGGGGGAATCGGGCGTAAGTTTGTTAGGGGTTGTACTTGGTTGTTTGTTTTTGTTGTTGTTTTCATTTGGAGTGGGAGGGGGCGGGGGGGGGGCTGGGTGTTGAGTTTTCCTTTATTTATTGGCAGCCCCACCATCTACCTAGGGTACAGTGGCCTAATCCCCTGCTTATCCAATACCAAACTGTTTCAGAGAAATAAATGCAATATACATGGCTTGACCTTTCAACGACAAACATGGAAACAAACACAGACTGTGATTTTTTGGAACAAGGAATGTTAGGGCAATAAATGAAAGAGTTAAAATTAGTTAAAGAAATGGAATTTTTTCAAAGTACACATTTTGGCTATTACAGAAACAAAGACAAAAGGACAAGGAATAGAAAATGTAGGACCAAATCATATTTTTATCTTCTCAGGAGTATATGTCAAAGATCGAACTTTAGAGCAGGAGTAGGCCTCCTAGTGCAAAGAAGGCATGAAAAACTACTAGAACGTTGGAAATTTATAAGCTTACGGCTATAAGGGGTAAATATTAAACTAAAAGGAAGAGAAATTCAATTATGTATAGTTTATGGACCAAACGAAGATGCCACTAAACAAGAAAAAGATAGCTTCGAAAACGATTTAGAAATAGCAAGAAAGAATTTTAAACACAAAAAGGAACAAATGGTTTTAGAGATTTAAACGTTAGAGTAGACAACAATATAGAAACATCAGGAGGAGTAATATTTAAAGAAGGGGGACAACAACTTCTCCAAATGGAGAGAGACTAATAGATTTTTGCCTAAAAAATAATATGAAAATAGCCAACATATTTTTTTCCTCATTAAGATATCCACAAACATACAAGAGTAAATGAAGACAGATGTGAAAAGTCAATCATAGACTACATAATAGTTAGAAGCTCCCTTTTTTACACTACAAAAGTAAACAAAGGAGCAGACATATTGAGTGATCATCACCTAGTGATTGCCAAAATGAAATTGCTGACTGAAGAAAACAAACAGAAAAGGAAAGAGAAGAAAGCTACTAAACTCAAAATCGAGGAACTAAATAAACAAATAGTAAAACAGATATACCAATCTAGAATAAAACGACTTATCAGTGAAAGACAGATGGATCTGAATGATATCACAATAGAAGAAAAGTGGCAAATGTATAAAGAAACACTCCTCAATTGTACTGAAGAGGTCTGTGGTAGGAAACAAATTAAAGGAGACAGGAAAAGAACAGCATGGTGGAATAAGAATGTCAAGACTAAGATCAAAGAAAAGAAGGATGCCTGGAAGAAATACTTGCAAACAAAGAGACCAGAGTATAGGATAGAATACGTGAATAAAAGAACTATCGCCAAAGAGGAAGTGAGGAAAGCAAACAGGAATAATGGGAAGAGTTTGGACAAAGACTTCAAGAAAGCTATCAAGGAAATCAAAAGCTGCTCGTGGAGGGGGGGGGCAATGAAAAGCATGAGAAAGACCAAAGCATGCCCAATATGACAAATTAAGAATACCAAAGGAGAAATAATGAAAGAAGACAGCAAAATCATGGAAACGTGGAGAAAGCATTTTCACCAATTACATAATCCCTCCAGAACATATGAAACAAGAGTAAAGATCAATTAGTAAGAATAACAAGTAATCAGAGGAGACAGCTGAAAATGTAGATATATCAATGGAAGAAATCCAAACAGCTATAAGAAAAGTGAAATCAGGAAAAGTCCCAGTAGCAGATCAAGTTTATCCATAAATTATTAAAAACCAAGGGAGGGAGGCAGACAAACTACTACATGCAATATGCC